>JARQOC010000004.1:62181566-62245482 GCA_033576535.1 Allobates femoralis
TCAATACCTATCCGTGACACTCCTGCACCTGTTTCTGAATGTTTAACATTTTGGCCATCTAACCAGTGTGTGTGGCGACCCGCAACGAGTGCTTCACAGGAAGTTATTGCATCCCTGACAGAAGATGTAATATCTTCCGTCTCGGTAATGACATGGTTAAACCCAGAGCTCCGTACGCCACATGCACCACTTAGAGACAGAGGGCCAATCAGGTCCTGGTGGGAGGAGTGTAGGTGTAGTGTGTAGGAGAAGTTAGTAAGTGGCTGGGGAGGAAGGAAGAAGGAGCAGGGTACTGCACAGTGCTGTGCAGCCCTGAAATCCAGCTTACCAGCAGGACACCCCAAGTGGTGACCTACACCGGACACGGGCAACTACCGAGCGGGTCCAAACATACCCGTGCCCAAACTACCGGATCACTGGTTCCGAGGCGAGCAGATGTCCACCGCCGCTCAGCAAACCAGAGTGAAGGAACCGCTTCTTAGAAGCACCTCACTGCAGCCACAACCAAGCCGTCTTGCCAGCGACATACCCACGATAGGGAATCAGGCTCCCCTCCAACCGGCAGGATCACCTGGCAGGGAATCTTCAAGTAGTCTCCCTTGTACCCGAACTGGCGCACTAAGGCGACATCGGCAACTAGGAAAGTTAGTAAAGGAAGAACACCGTGGAGCTCTGGGCTAAGACCAGTCGTCGATGGGACCACCCGGTCCGTTACCTAAGACTGTATACCCTGTACCATACTAACGGTTACAGTAAAGACCCGTTACAGAGGAATCTGGTGTCCGTGCCTTTCTTCAGAACTGTTGTTAACTCTGAATACTCAGAACTACTGAGCTGCCATATTCCATCAAGTGCAGCTCCTGGCCTCGGGGACTCCCGCTCATCCTGTGGGGAGCATCCCATCTAGCTGCCGCACATCCCCCGGAGGCCCAAGCAGCGTCGATGCAATCACCGGAATCCCACAGGTGGCGTCACGACAACAAGAATTATTCCTATCCGTTCATCCCCTTTTGATCTGACCACCGGGCCCCACAGCCTCAGGCGCGGAACTGTGACAAGTGCTGCATCGCCTGAGACATGAGCATCCGGCAACGGTGAGTCAGAATTTGGCGATCACGAACAGGATATGAACAGGCCCGTTTCCCAACGGGTATTGTGTGCCTACAGAACTTTATTCGGCCGAAAATAACTTTTTCCCGCCCTTTTTCTACTGGGCCAAAATGGCGACCAAAATGGCGGCTACCGCCATGTGAAATACAATGTGCTGGCCCAGGGGCATGCCTCCGACCCTCTTCGTGGGAGGGCCATGGCAGAGGCGCCAAAATTCTCGTCCGCCCCGATTGCTGGAAACAACCAAGGGGGCGGGCCAAAGACTTCAGCCCACCCATGGACTACAAAAACCACAAAGAAACAGGTGTGGCATGGATTTTCCAACAGCTCCGCTTCAGGAACAGTTACCAGTTCTAACGGGTGCGGTTCCTGGAAGAAGCGAGATGGCAAACCTGAGGCTCCGCGAGCTAATGAGAGAGGTCGAGGAGGAAGCTCGTGCCGCCATCGGCAACCCTGGCCAGGGTCCCGTCCTCACCATCGATGGGGACCCCGAGTTTTGGGAGACCGTGCTCCAAGATCTACGGGTGCGGTTGTTGGGAGGCCACAGAGTGGACCATCAAGAGTTGGAGTGCGAGCCTGGCCAGCCGACTACACCGGGCTGTCTAACAGAGACTTACAACCTGTCCCGTTCCAGAACCGGAGACTACAACCTATCCCGTTCCAGAACCGGAGACTACAACCTGTCCCACTCCAGAACCGGAGTCCTGCCCCAAAACTACTGAGGCCTACCCAGTTACCGGAGCTGACACCCCACTGCTAACGGGTGCATAAGCAGCAGAGGAAGAGGAGGTGGGCAGCCCAGAAGCCCCGCAGGATGAGACGGAGGAGGACCCCGCAGTCCCAGAGTCCAACCAACCGGATGACGCCGACCAAGAATCCCAACCAGCCGAGGAGCCTAATGTGGTCGTCGAGGCCGTAGAGCAAGAAGACGACAGGAGTTCCAGCGAGCCTGAAGACTCCGTTCACACCGGTTCCGAGGAGGAGGTGGAAGTTACCACCGAGCAGCTACAACCTGCTCTGGTTGAATGGTCTGGTGCTGCCGCGGCATCTGCTCCCGATCACCGTGTCCGGGTGCCGGTCCAAACCTATGACCAACTCCTGACCCGTCCCCACCCTGCCAGTCGCTGGGACTATGCCCGTACTACCTGCCAGTCCGAAAAAGCTATACGTCGCCGCCGCAGAGCAGAATGGTGGGCCCAGGAGCAAGCCAACTTGCGGGCTCGTGCCGAAGGCTGCCGCCAACCCCCATTACCAGAGGAGTTTCGGAAGACAGGTATGGTCACGTCTTTTAATCTGGACAACGGGTGGGGTTTTGTCCGGGAGGAGGGGGTGTACGAGGAGATATTCGTAGGCCGTCGGGACGTGGAGTCTCACGTCCCTAAAGGACACCCTGACCGCGATTTATACAGGCAAGAGTACATTACCTATGAGCGGCATGCTGGTTATCAGGGGAGGTACACTCTCCGGGTTCGCAAATGCTCATTACACCTTTAAACAAGTGACTTTGTTTGAACTTTAAAAATGACTTTGTCATGAACCCTTTCCCGTTTATTAGAATGCCAGCAGAGTGGCCCGGCGGTAAATCTGGACTTACTCAAGGACAGTGACCCTGCTCGCCGGGTCCGCAATAGTTAACTGGTTTTGTTTGAATAAAAGTGTTTTGAAACGTTATAAGAAAAATGTGCCTCCCAGATGGGAAGAAAGTTAAATAATCGTAACAAATGTAAAAAATGTTTATTCTGTTTGTTTGCAAAAGTATAAAAACTTTCCCTGTACTGTTTGGGTTTCGTGACACTTGGGGACAAGTGTAATTTCCCAAGGGGGAGTGTGGCGCCCCGCAACGAGTGCGTCACAGGAAGGTATTGCATCCCTGACAGAAGATGTAATATCTTCTGTCTCAGTAATGACAAGGTTAAACCCAGAGCTCCGTACACCACATGCACCACTTAGAGACAAAGGGCCAATCAGGTCCTGGTGGAAGGAGTGTAGGTGTAGTGTGTAGGAGAAGTTAGTAAGTGGCTGGAGAGGAAGGAAGACGGAGCAGGGTACTGCATAGTGCCGTGCAGCCCTGAAATCCAGCTTACCGGCAGGACACCCCAAGTGGTGACCTACACCGGACACGGGCAACTACCGAGCGGGTCCAAACATACCCGTACCCAAACTACCGGATCACTGGTTCCGAGGCGAGCAGACGTCCACCGCCGCTCAGCAAACCAGAGTGAAGGAACCGCTTCTTAGAAGCACCTCACTGCAGCCGCAACCAAGCCGTCTTGCCAGCGATGTACCCACGATAGGGAATCAGGCTCCCTTCCAACCGGCAGGATCACCGGCAGGGAATATTCAAGTAGCCTCCATTGTACCCAAACTGGCGCACTAAGGCGACATCGGCAACTAGGAAAGTTAGTAAAGGAAGAACACCGTGGAGCTCTGGGCTAAGACCAGTCATCTCTGGGACCACCCAGTCCGTTACCTAAGACTGTATACCCTGTACCATACTAACGGTTACAGTAAAGACCCGTTACAGAGGAATCTGGTGTCCGTGCCTTTCTTCAGAACTGTTGTTATCTCTGAATACTCAGAACTACTGAGCTGCCGTATTCCATCAAGTGCAGCTCCTGGCCCCAGGGATTCCCGCTCATCCCATCTAGTTGCCGCACATCCCCCGGAGGCCCAAGCAGTGCCGGTGCAATCACCAGAATCCCACAGGTGGCGTCACGACAACAAGAATTATCCCCATCCGTTCATCCCCTTTTGATCTGACCACCGGGCCCCACAGCATCAGGCGCGGAACTGTGACAAGTACTGCATCGCCTGAGACGTGAGCATCCGGCAACGGTGAGTCAAGTGATTAACAAATTTGCTGTATTCACATCCACCTTTTTTTTACTGCTTAAAGGTAGTGATTACTACATCTTCCTTAATGTTTGTATGGACTGGTTTTGGGCATCAAACCAGATGTTGGCAAACGTGATGTATACACATGAACCGTTTTAGGTCCCTTACAAACATTGTTTGGTCAATCTTCCCTGTCCAGTAGGCCTATACAGGTCACTTACCTACCTGACTAGTTCTTCCTGTAAGGCCATGTGCACACATTGAGTATTTGGGGAGGTTTTTACCTCAGGATTTGTAGACAAAACCAGGAGTGGAACAATCAGGGGGAAAGTCTAATAGAAACACCTGCACCACTTCTGTATTTAATTATCCATTCCTGGTTTTGGCTACAAATCCTGAGGTAAAAAGCTCATCAAATACTCAGTGTGTGCACATGTCCTAATACTCCACAAAACGTATAGTTGTCCCACCTGTGTGTGGCAGGGCATAACATTGATAGGAGCGCTTGCATGAGCTTTGACTTTATCCAGCCTACTAGGCCTAAGCAAGTCACTGACCTACCTATTTTTTTTCAGTAATATTCCACAAAACTGATAGTTGTCCCACCTGTGTGTGGCAGGACATAGTATTGATGGGAGCACTTGCATAAGCTTTGAGTTTGTCTGACCCAGCAGGCCTAAACAGGTCACTTACCTACCTCTCTATTATTTCCTGTAATACTCCATGACACTTTAGGTTGTCCCACCCGTGTGTGGCAGGGCACAACATTCATGGGAGCACTTGCATGAGCTTTGAGTTTATCTGGCCTACTATGCCTAAATAGGTCACTGACCTACCTCTCTATTATTTCCTGTAATACTACACGACATGTACTCCTCTCCCACCTGTGTGTGGTGGGGCATAACATTGATGGGAGCGCTTGCATGAGCTTTGAGTTTATCCGGCCCAGTAAGCCTAAACAGGTCACTGACCTACCTGACTCGTTTTTGCGGTAATACTCCAGGAAACTGATAGTGGTCCCACCTGTGTTGTGGCGGAGCATATCAATGATGGCAGCACTTGCATGAGCTTTGAGTTTATCCAGCCCAGTAGGCCTAAACAGGTTACTGACCTACCTCTCTATTATTTCCTGTAATACTACATGAAACATATACTTGTCCCACCTGTGTGTGGCAGGGCATATCTTTCATGGGAGCGCTTGCATGAGCTCTGAGGTTATCCGGCCCAGTAGGCCTAAACAGGTCACACTTAGTGTAGAGGGAATCCAGGCACCAATCAGTCCATATGGCTAGGGCTTATAATACACCCACTGCTGTTGTCAGAGGCAGTCTTTATGGTGTTGCTCAGCTCAAAGCACAAGATCCAAAATAAAGATGAAAGAAAGGAGCATCACTCATCAATGTTGCTCTTGCAGTTTATTCCATATCGAAGTTACAGGGTGCAGGGAGGAAGGGGACGCAGGGTCGGAGGACTGTTAACCGTTTTGGACTGTTTCAAGCACAGGACCCATTGAAGCGCAACTGCGCAAAACGGTTAACCGTCGTCCGACCCTGCACTCGCTCTCTCCCTGCACCCTGTAGCTTCGAACACGGAATAAACTGCAAGAGCAACATTGGTGAGTGCAGCTCCTTTCTTTCATCTCTAAACAGATCACTGACCAACCTCTCTAGTTTTTCCTGTAATACTCCACAAAACTTATAGTTGCTAACTTTTAACCTTGAAATGCTAGGCCAGGTCTTGTTCCAGACAATGTGCCATGCAGGCAGGCTGGGCCATTCAGCAATTTTTTGTCTGGGACAATTAATGCCATTTTACAGTGGTCTGACCCTTTGGGAAGAGTGAGGACTCTTGTTGGGGTCCCCTTGCTGTGTGGTACATGATTTGAGAAGGGCGTGACATGCCTATACTTGTATCTCATCCTCCTTTTACTCCTCCTCCTCTTTTCACTTAATGTAGAAAACTACTGCCACTTTTCCCCTGTAATTCATTCATTTGTCAATTCAAAGTCAGTTTCACTCACTTCTGAAATTGATGGTGTTCAATGAACATTCGACGAACAATTCGATGAACACACCCCAATTCAGCGAATCAAATCAAATTCGAACGCTTAGGTGCTGGCTCATCACTACTCACAAAACTTCAAAAAGCAAAATCAAAATGGATTTTCCTGGGGAAAATATTAAGTGCTCATACTCACTTGTGACACAGTGTTGGTGTATTATATTATTTTTATTACATTAAAGATTTAAAAAAAAATAAAATAAATAAAATTGGGAGGCACTCTGATGCCCCTTTTATGAGATGTGGAGGAGGGCCTCATTAAATATTGTATGTTCCCATTATTAAGAAGTGGGTCTTCCATAGTGTTGCCCTATGCAGGCTGTCAGAAATTGGGAGGCACTCCGATGCCCCTTTTAAGAGACGTGGAGGAGTGTCCCATTAAATATTGTGTTTCCATTATTAGGAAGTGGGTCTTCCATAGTGTTGCCCTATGCAGGCTGTCAGAAATTGGGAGGCACTCCCATGCCCCTTTTAAGAGACGTGGAGGAGTGCCCCATTAAATATTGTATGTTTCCATTATTAGGAAGTGGGTCTTCCATAGTGTTGCCCTATGCAAGCTGAGAAAAAATTGGGAGGCACTCCGATGCCCTTTTTAAGAGACATGGAGGAGGGCCTCATAAAAGCAATGTTCCCGTTACAAAGGAGTGGGTCTTTTATACTTGTAATGCCCGTGCAGTAAGTATGGACTGAAACATTTACCCCTGGGGGGGTATACATGAATATACCGTCTAACTTTTTTGGGGGTTATGGGCATCATAAACACCATTTAAAAATATTATGTGTTTGTGGGAGGCTGAGAATGAGAAGGAGGAGGAATAGAGCTAATAGCCAAAATGAGGAAGGATATGGAATGCTCGCTCAGTATGCAACAAACTCCTTTTCACCCACGACCTCTTTATCACTAACAAACTCTCATTCCTTGGCATCACCGAAACCTGGCTCACCCGCTCTGACACAGCCTCCCCCACTGCACTCTCTAACGCTGGACTTACCCTCTCCCACAGCCCTCGCCCCAACGACAAGCATGGTGGAGAAATCGGCCTGCTCCTGTCCGACAGGTACTCCTTTGATCCAATTACACTACCACCCTCTGCCGTCCTCCCCTCTTTCGCAGTTCACTCCATCCACATCTTCTCCCCCTGCAACTTCCAGCTGGCCATCATCTACCACCCCCCAGGATCTACCCCCTCTTTTCTCAACCACTTCACCAGCTGGTTTCTCCACTTTCTGTCTTCCAACATCCCCTCTATCATCATGGGTAACTATAGGAGGCATGTTTTTGTGATATATCTCGTGCGGTGTTGCACATTTTTTAGATGGTTTTAATGTTTTGTGCTTTTTACCTTATTCACATGGATTTGTTATAATAAAAAATATTTTTTCACTCTAAAACGAGTGTTATATACTTTTCTTCCCCGATCCCGGTCATACACACACGTTTCTTTCCTCTCCCCTTATGCATCATGGGTAACTTCAACATCCCCATTGATACCCCCCACCCTGCCGCCTCCAGATTCCTATCACTGACCACCTCCTTTGGGCTTTCCCAATGGTCCTCCTCAGGCACTCATGAGGATGGCCACACGCTTGACCTTATCTTCACCCGCCTTTGTTCCCTCACCGACCTCTCAAACTCTGCCCTCCCCCTGTACTACCACAACCTCCTGACTTTCTCCTCCCTCTCCCCTCCTACCACTCTCCCCCTCTCCAGAAACTTTCTGATCCCTGCAGAAACCTTAAACTTATTGATTTGCACTCATTCTCTGAGTCCCTTCTCCCTCTCTCAGACTTAGCTTCCTCACATGACGCCGACTCTGCTGCCACCTTCTACAACACCAATAAAAACACCAGGAAAAAAAAAACAGTGTTATATGCTGTGATAAATACGACAGGTAACGTAAAGCAGAGTCAGGTTAGGGAGGGGTGGAAGAGCAGGGAAAGAGAAACCAAATTTTTGAGATAAGCGGAACAAATTGTATAGCCTGTGGAAACCTGAAAATACTTAAGTGAGTTGTGGAGAGCATAGTTTTTGACTTTTCTTAGGCTGCCTTCACATCACAATTTTGGGCTGTCCGTGGGGATCTTTGTTTTTGCAGGATCCCCTGGACAGCCTCGGATCCACATGGATCCCTGCATTCGGATGACAAATAGCCATCCGTATCCAAATCTATGCAGGATCTGTGGGGATCCTGTGGTCCCTCTGTCTCACCCTGTTCTCCCTGCATCTTCCCTGTCTCTCCCTGTTCTCCCTGTCTCTCCCTCCTCCATCTCCTCTCCCCCCGCTCATCTATCTTGTCCCCCCTCTCCTCTCCCTTCTCCTCTACCCTCCTCTTTACTCCGGTATGTAAAAAATAGTAAATCTCCTCCCGTAGGATACTTCACCTTTCCGGCGCCTCCGGGGATGCGATCGTCTCCATCTGGGTGCAGGACTTTTTGTGACATCACCGAGCCGATCAGCTGACAGAGAGGGGACCGGACAGGGAAGAGGACAGGGGAGAGGACAGGATAGAGGAGGGGGGGGAGAGGAGTGGGGTAAGGAGATGCAGGGAGAACAGTGAGAGACAGGGTTATGTACTGAGCACTGCTTCTGTTAATGTTCAGTACATAACCACAGAGCCGACATCGGATCCGATGTAGTCACGGATCCCATGTCCATAGGCCACCTTTGTAACTTCCTACGGACCATCACAGATCCGTGGTGTCCGATTTTAGTCACGGACACCAAAATCGCAGCAGGCTATGATTTTGGCTCCGTGACTAAATCGGACAGCAACGGATGGTGCTAAAATTGGATGCCAATAGGGACACAGCCGAGCACATCCGTTGCCCATAGGAATACATGGGGGGTAAAATCGGATCTGTGTGTATCCGTTTTGAAGCTGATGCACACAGATGCTCCAAAATTGTGATGTGAAGGCAGCCTTATGTGAACTCTGCTCTCCACAACTCACTTAAGTATTTTCAGGTCTCCATGGGTTGCTAACCATTTACCTAATACAATCTGTTCTGCTTATCTTAGAAATCTGGTTTCTCTGTCCCTTCTCTTCCACCCCTCCCTAACCTGACTCTGCTTTACGTCACCTGACGGATTTACTACAACATATAACACTGTTTTTTTCCTATTTTTGATTATGTATATATGTATGTGTCTTCAGAATTTGTATCATTACCAGCCTGACTAAGGGACCTTAGTGTCCCGAATGTTTGGCCTTTTTTACGATCTTTTCAGTTAGCCATTAAAAGTTATCAACAACTGATGACTCTCAGATTCCAATATTTTCTATCTACTGGCTAACATAGTACACACATTTTTTACCTTATAGCAGTTTCTTAGTATAATGTATCTGTTGGGAGTAATCTAACCATATTAAAGCAAGGGATATGTGCACCACACTTTGGAATTCCAAAAATAAAACATTTCCGATGATTACTGTCTATGTATTCATTTATTTGGTATAAACTATGAGTAAATTCCTACAATAAGTCTCACTTGGATTTACCATATGCTGAAAGCATGGGTGGAGGCTGCCATACTGACATACTGACCCCTGTGTCGTGGAATGTCCCTGACTTCCCCCTGTATTCTGTTCTACGTGCCTATTAAGGCGCTTCCTTAAAATCCCCAAGATGAGAAATAAAGAAATTTTACATATTGACTTCTAAAGTACAGATCTTGTTGCATTACTAGTGAACTTCTTTGCTCTTACGCTGACCTTGTACACACCAGCACAATGGGTTGTTTGCTGCAAACCTCATTCATGCTGTTTGCAAAGCCGCTTTAGACTGGAGTCACACTACCAGTTTTGTGAGTCCCGGGGAATGAGGGTAAAACTTGTGACCCACCCAAGGGCATTGGGTACCCGGGTCCCTGTCGTTGATTCAGTGGGGTTGTCACGAGTGGCTTGCCCGAGCCCATGGCCCTAGTGGTGGCTGAAAAAGGGGTTAAAAAGAAAAATAATAAAAGTTTGTGACGCCACTTATGGTACCCGGTAAAGGTACCGGTGCTGCCTTCAGATCTCCGGAGATGGTGTTGCTGCAGCTAGATTATAACACTCCCCGTAGGTGGAGCGGGGTCCCCGGGGCAGGGATGGATGCAGGAATCTGCACAGGGAGGCAGCTCTCCACACAGCCTTGTCTCTGGTGCTGCAGAGGAAGGCAGCTCATCAGGTGGAGATGCTGGCAAATAGTTTATGATGAGGGCAGGATCAGGGGCCGCAATAACAGACACACACGCTGGGAGATGTTTCCGTACCATTTACTGATGGAATTGCAGGTAACGTCCAGGGTACACACCAGTTGGTCGGGAGGCACTTTAGGATCTCCACACCCGGTGAGTTATGAGGCCTCCTTGTCCATGTGTGTGTTAATGTCCTGAAGCTCAGCCCTAACCTCTACTGTGTTCCTTGCAAGTATTGCAGGTGGTGAGAACCTGTTGCTGGGCATTGCTCCTCTCCTGCTGTCCCTGGCTCTCTAGTACACTATGCTGCAAGCGTCCCAGGAGACTGAAGTCTTCTGCTTGTCTGATGCTTTCTCTGCTGAGCTAGTTTTCCCTCAAAGATTTGGACTCCGGTGTCTGGGTGGTTTCCTGGGGTGAGCCGGTATGGCTCGTCTGCCCTGCTTAGTCCTCGCCTTGCCTCCGACCCTCACTCTTGGGCCCCTGCACTGGCTAGGCTTCCCTCTGGCACGGACTTAGCACATCACCGTTCACCAGGTCATCTTCCTCATTGCTGCTTCGCACTGAACTGCTTAACTTCTACCCAAGGCCTGAATATATAGGGGACCTTGCTTGAAGACAGCAAGTAGAGCTGCCCCTTCAGGTCTGGGGTGGAAGGTGTTGCATGTGTAGGGTACCTGATGTGGAGATCCCTCTGTGCACTAGGTGATTCTGTGACATTTGCCTGCAGGGGTGCCACACTTGCATCGCCCCAGATTCCCCCGCAATTGCAAAACCTGTTGCAGTTGGATGCAACACACCGGCATTATCACTGATCCGTCTCATGGTGCGTGAGCATCCCATTGCATCAGATTGTGTACCTCTTTTTTAGCTGGATCTGGTTGTAAATGACACCCCCTAGTTGATGTGTCATTTAAAACTGGTTTCTGGGCAAGCTCTGTTACAAAACCCAGATACAGCCGTCCGGATACAGCAAGATCCGGATTCCACCAGATCTGGGTTCTGTGTGAGCCCCATTGTAATGTAACCTGCGTTGCCATGGATCCAGTTGTTCATGGATTTGAAACTGACACCAAAATCGCAACAATCTGGGTTCTTGGTCTAGGTGAAAAAAATGTGGACACCCGGATCAGGGGAAACTGTAAACTGCTAGATGCATCCGCAAGTTCCTGCGGCCCAATTGAAGTCAATGGGGCCGAAAATGGATGCGGGTGCATCTAGTTTCAGCTGGATTCACACAGATACCGAAAACCGGTAGTGTGAAATCAGCCTTAGAGTATTAAATAACCTACTGGTGGAATTTTGAGCTTGAATTTGCAATATTGTGGACCATTCATAGTGTATTTTATGCGGTATTCCACTTTTTTTCATGTTACAATTATAAACTTAAACATGTCATCGTGATTTTATGTGATATACCAACACAAAGTAGCAAGTATTTGTAAAGTGTGAACGAAAAGATACATGGTTTTCTAATTATTGTAAAAGTTTAAATCTGAAATTTGTGACGTGCATTTGTATTCATCCCCCAGTCAATACCTTGCGGGACGACCTTACAATTACTGCTGTAAGGCTGGCTTCACACTACGTTTTTGTTCCTGTTCGTTGGATCCTGTTTTTTGCAGGACCGGATTGGCAACTCCAGATGTCATTTCTGTGTCCGGTCTCCGGACACAGAAAGAGCAGCGGGGAGCCAAGCCTGTGACAAGTGCTGTCGGCGCTGTGTGACAAGTGCTGTCAGCGCTGTGTAATATCACTTTAGCAGTGTATCTGTACACACTGCTAAAGTGATATTAAATAAAGGGATGATTAAAAATAAAAAATCATAAATTCTCAGCTTTCCGGCGACTCCTGAGTGGCCCGTGCTGAATACATCTCCCGGCAGTTCGAGGACCTTGCATGATGTCACCGGGAGGGGCGGACAACCTGATTACATGACCACATCAGAGCAATTTAAAGATTTAAACCGAGTGCGCTGATGCGGTCATGTGATCGGGTTTCCCCGCCCCTCCCGGTGACATCATGCAAGGTCCTCGAACTGCCGGGAGATGTATTCAGCGCGGGACACTCGGGGTCGGCAGAAGGGTGAGAATTTTTTATTTTTTATTTTTATCCATCCTTTTATTTAATATAACTTTAACAGTGTATGTAGATACACTGCAAAAGTGATATTACACAGATGTACTATAGGTACAGAGCAGTGCTCCTGTTCTGCGCATGCTCTGTACTCTGGAACTGGATCCAGGAAACAATTCTGCTGTTTTTTATCCGGCGCCATAGGCCCCCCATGCTAAGTGTGCCGGACCAGACAGGATTCGTTTCTGTCCTATTTTGTCACCGGAGCCCAAAAATTATGCAGACATCGTTTTTGGGACCAGTGAAAAACAGGATCCTGCACTGGATTCACAAAACTGGATGGCCAAATAGGGCCAATACGGCACCATAGGGATATATGGGGGCCAATAACGATCCTGTTCTGTTTGTTTCAAAAACGAACAGAACAGGATGGTAAAAAACGTAGTGTGAAGCCAGCCTAAAGGGTACTTCACACACAGCAACATTGTTAACGATGTCGCTGAAACGTCACAGGTTTTGTGATGTAACAGCGACCCCGCCAGCGATCTCGCTGCGTGTGACACGCAGAAGCGATCAGTCCCCCACGTGAGATTGCTGATCGTTACAAATCGTTCAGGACCATTTTTTTTTGTCTTTGGTCTCCCGCGGGGCAGCATGCATCGCTGTGTTTGACAGGGTCAACGACCAACGATCTCAATACTACGCCCGAGAGTGAAAGGGTCCCAACGACGTATCATTACTGCATCGCTGGTGAGATCTGACTGTTTGACATCTCACCAGTGACCACATAGCGACGCACAAGCGATCCCGGCCAGGATCGCTGGTGGGAACACTGGAAAGTCTCAGCGTGTCAAAAGGCCCCAAGTCCTTTGTCTGTATCAGCATTACAGATGTGGAACCTGACATTCTTACCCATTCTTTTTTGCACAATAGCTCTATATCAGTTAGATTGTGTGGAGACGTCTGTGATCAGCAATTTTCCAGTTTTACCACAGATTCCTAATGAAATTTAGGTCTGGACTGTGACTGGGCTAGTCACACACATGAATATGCTTTGATCCAAACCATTCATTTTAGGCCTGCTTCACACCATGGTTTTGGGGCTTCAGGTTCTGTCTGGTTTGAACTGGAGAGAACTTGATCCGGTTTTGGCCCCATGAGTCCTTATGGTGGCGGATTGGTCTTATTTAGCCTCCAGTTTTGTGCTTTTTTGTCTGGATCCGGTTGTGTTCGTTTTTTGCACCGGACACAAAATTGGAGTCTGCATCATTTTTTGTGTCCGGTGCAAAAAACAAACAAAACCAGATCCTCCCGGATCCAGGGCGATCCAGAGCCCTTAACATGGGAGTCTATGGACCAGTTCCTGGATGCATGGTACTGAAGAGCGGTAGCTCTGAAATGCAGCCACGCTCATTCAGCACCATGGACAGAGCAGCATTTCAGAGCTGAAGTTCAGCACCATAGAGAGCTCCACAGCTGAAATTTCAGCACTGCGGTCTGCTCCCCTGAACATGCGGTGCTCAAATTTCAGCACTGGACATAAGCAGGAATGAGCACAAACGAATCCTGCAAAAAACAGGATTGGAGGGCATATTTGCCCTCAGTTTGTGGTCGTCCGAGGCTGTCAGGTTCTGCTTGGTGCATCCCGCAAAACACCGGACAGAACGTGACAGCTCCAAACCGTGGTGTGAAGGCAGCCTTACCTGCAGGATGTTTAGGGTTGCTGTCCTTCTGGGAGGTGAACACCTATGCTGCAGTCTCAATTCTTTTGCAACACCTAACCATTTTTCCTCCAGGATTTCCCTGTATTTAGCATTAACTCTGACCATCTTCCCTGTCTCTGCTGAAAAAAGCCTCCCTACACCATGATAAATCCACCATATGAGACAGTGGGGATTGTGTTTTCAGGGTAATGTGCAGTGTAAGTTTCCCAGGGCACATGGTGCATATGCATCTAGCTCAAAATGTATATTCATCTTATCTGACCAGAGCACCTTCTTCCATATGCTAGCTGTGTACCCTACACAGCTTTTAGCAAACTGTAAATGTGACTTCTTTTGGTTTGCTTTCCAAAATGGCAGTCTTGTCATTCTTCCATAAAGTCTAGCTTTGTGTACGACCAATAGTTGGCCTGTGGACAGATTCTTCCACCAGTGGATCTCGACAGCTCCTGTAAGGCCACGTTACACACACCAACTTATCTGTCCAACTTCTGAACAACTTACTGGTTGCAGTGAAATCATGGACACATTGCTCCATTTTGTGGCTGTGTACAAATGGAACAATGTGCCCATGATTTCACTGCAACCAGTAAGTTGTTCAGAAGTTGGACAGATAAGTTGGTGTGTGTAAAGTGGCCAGTAGAGTGACCATGTCTTGTGGACTTTGTTCTCAATATTGTTTCTAGTAAAGTACTAATGGTTTTACCTTGTGGTGTACTACTGCTTTGTGACAGTACACTAAGGCTAGGGCAACACTTAAGAGGTATTCCACGTTAGCCGGATCATGTTACAGCAGAGCCCAGCCTGCTGTAACACTGAGCACTAACGTCTGGTGCTTCTTATGAACGCTGGTCCATAGAAACCCGCTGTTTACTATGGATACAGCTGCACAGGAAGCCCCAGGCAGTGCGCTTATCCAGGACGCACACGAAAATGTTGTCAGCAACATTTCCCTGTGCGCTCTGCAAACATGGATGACGTCTTAAGTGTGGCCCTAGCCTAAGACCCATACAGCTAAAGCTGGCCTGGAGTCAGGAAATGCTAGAAGAACGGGACTTAGACAAAGAACCCCCACAAAGTGTGTGCATGTCAGGGCAAGGGTGGTCAAACAACTAGAGATACCTTCACCATGTCCATCCATCCCATGGCTGTGTCAAATACTGCTCTAGTCACTAGTTGGGGGAGCAGTCTTGGTGGCTTGATCCTTGCAGTGGCGCAGTGGCGTCCCCGGCCTCCCCCCAAGGCTAGAGTCAGAATTGCGCCAGGCATTCGCAAAAGGCATGCATTTTTTTCGTGTGCACATGTGTAAAAACACATGCGTTAACACACCAATAGACCCCAGTGCAAAAAAATGTATTGCTAAAGGGCAATGCGTTTGGCGCTCTGCGTTACATACATGTACCATGCGTTAAGGCAACATAAATGTACGCACATCATGTAAATGCAAGGAATGAAAAAAGGCATCCTTTAACGTATCCTTCGAGCGGATGCCACAATCCAAGTGTGACCCTAGCCTAAGGCTCCCTGCGCATCCGTCACGCTGCATGTGCACATGGCCTAATGTCAGTATACTGTCACATCCACACGTGCAGTATTTGGTGAGTTTTTTTACCTCAGTATTTGTAGCCAAAACCAGCAGTGGGTGATAAATACAGAAGTGGTGACGTGTTTCTATTATACTTTTCCTCTGATTGTTCCTGGTTTTGGCTACAAATACTGAGGTAAAAAACTCATCAAATACTCAATATGTGAACATGGCCTTGTTGGTAAATCATATATGTGCCCCAAAAAAGACATAATCCGCCAGGTGAGGTCCATTCATTCACGACATTCTGTACAAATCAAAGCCTTCTCATGACACAACAGTAGAATGAGCTATTGCATATGGCAGAAGATAGGTAAAGTAACATATATCTGCATGACGGACGCCAAAGGGATGTGTATTGGGTGGGCTATGGATATAATTGATGAATATGCAGGGAGCTTTTAAGTCACATTTCCCAGACGGACACTATAAAGACAGTGTGAAACCCGTGTATGTTTACATATAATCAGAGATTTCGCAATGGTGGTATTGTTTCTTATTAGTTTTCCTCATTTTTCTCGGTTTCGCAATATCTATTTTACGCATCTGAGAAAATGGACTTTTAGATGGAATCTGTCACCCCTTCTTCTGACCCCTTACCATTAATAGGTGATGTAAGAACCAGTGTCAACATTCCTCCACAACCAGTCATACAGGTTGTAAAGCTGAGAAGTGAAGTTTCAGTCTATCATTTGCTAGGATCCTGGTTTTTGTTATTGATCCCTCCCCGCCCACCTACTATTTACTCTTGGGTGTCAGATGTACTGGATGCCTCCACCATACAATGCATTCACTATTAGACTGAGAAAGGAAGTGATACAGAGGAGAATGTACACTACTTTCTATGGCCATGCAAAAAATGATGACACCTTGGAAAAAAAGCTAATCATTTACCTTTATTGCAGGTGTTGCCACGAGTGTAAGGATACCAGATAAGTGTACGTTTATTACTTAATGAGAGACTGGTAGCAGGAAATAATGTCTGAAAAGGCGACTATCAGAGAATAAAACTGGCTTCACATTATGTTTTTTTTGTGATCCTGTTCTGTTCATTTTTGAAGCAAACAGAACAGGATTGTTTTTGACCCCATGCATCCCTATGGAGCCAAATTGGTCCTATTTGAACATCCGGTTTTGTGAATCCGTTGCAGGATTCGTTTCTGTCCTGTTTTTCACCAGTCCCAAAAACGATGCCTGCAGCCTGACAAAACAGGACACAAACGAAACCTGTCTGGTCCGGCACACTTAGCATGGGGGCCTATGACACCGGATCCGGGAAACAACAGAATCGTTTCCCAGATCCGGTTCTGTGGCGCCCTGTGCCAGGTAAGCCACAGAACCAACTTGTATACTAAGGGATTTCCACATCTAGTACCCACATACATCCAACACCTTCCACTCCAGGCCTGTAGGTGGAGCCCCACTGGTTGCCATTAAGCTAGATCCCCTATAAATACAGGTGCTGGGGCGGAGTTAGCCAGAGTGTGCAGTCACTAGAAGAATCAGTTCAGAGCCTAGTGTGCAAACTGGTTACCGGAGCCACGCTAGACCCAAAACCGGTGCACCGCCAGAGCCTGTGTGAGGTCCAGAGAGTGGGGACGAAAGGCAGAGGCGAGGAACAGTACAGTGGGGGAAGAGGAGCCATACCGGCTCACCCCAAGAGTCCGATTCTGCAAAGGGGAGAGACTAACCCAGTAGAGAATCCCAGTACACCGCTGAGATTTTGCTTCCCGGACACCCACAGCACTCACCATTGAGAGCCAGGAGCCGCAGAGAGGTAGCGGTAGCCAAGTGAGGGCCCTCAGTGCAGCAACACGGGTGTAAAAAAAAAGAGAAGTCAGGCCTGGTTTCACACACATCAGAAAAAGATTTTCTTGTGTGTGTGTCCATCCTTCCAGCCTGTAACACACCGCAACAACTGTGCTTCCCTACTCCACCATTACACCTTTACCGCCATGGGGACCCTGCTCCACCTGTAGGGAGCCACAACACCTTGCTACCGCCCATCACCCCGGAGGTCCCGGCAGCGCCGGTGCCATGACCAGATCTACAGGTGGCGTCACGATTTCTATAAACTTTCATCCCTGTAAATATCTCCCCTTTTCTGGCTGTCTCCCAAGGGTACAGACTTGAGCACCGACCACCCGTGACATCCCAGTATCCAACCACCCGAGATCTGAGTACACCGCCGAGTGCAGCAGCCTGATCCAGAAATACCCGAGGTGCTCCACTCTCCGCCTGTGGAGCCGACTACGTACTTTTGCTTTTCAGAGACTGGCAACGATTCACTAGGCGGGAGTGAGAATGAGTGCTCCGGACACAAACAACGCAGCGGCCCCTCATGTAAACCAGCACACCGAAGCAAGCAAGGCCCAAAATGCACAACTCGCCGGGTCCACAGTCGCCAATCCATCCAGCGGCGCAACGCTAGCACCTGTGCCAGTAGCCCCGATAATGCTGATCTCACTGCCATACGTCCCTAATGCAGCCTGGTTGCCCAAGTATGACGGCCAGCCAGGCACCTTGGCTGTATTCAGGAGAAAGATCTGTAATGTGTTGGTCATGTATGTGATGACCGGTAAACAGAGAGCATCTGTAATGATGGGACAGTCAACAGGTGCAGTGGAGCTGGAAACCCAAAAATGGTCAGAGGGAGATTAGGAGTCTACTGTTCAAATCTTTGAAAAGACTGAACTTAGGAAGCTGTTTTACACACTGCAAACAAGGGGCATGAGAGAGTGTCCTAGACTATGCCTTGCACCTGCAGGAGGCTTTGAGAACCCTTAAGCAAGTAGACCCAATCAGCATACGTGATGAAAACAAAATGCTAACTGAGCAGTTCATAAGGGGGCTCAAGTCACCAGATGACAGCAGGCAAGCATACTGGTGGGCTCTCCAAAACCCACTAATAACTTCTAATAACTTGAAAATCATGTTTAATGTGCCAGAGCAAACCTAAAGTCTTAACCTTCCCCAAATCGTCCCCCGCCAAATGAACAATAATCAAATCGGGCCAGGGCATGAGCAATGAAAGCTTCTGTAAATGAAAGCAAAGTGCTTCCCATTGCATCCCCTGTATATCAAACCAATAAATTAAAATTTATCAAATGAAAGATTAACAGAATAAGTCCTGACTTGGGCTTTCTTGTTAGCCCAAAAAATGTATGAATTTCCGATCAACCAGATTACACATGGACCTGTAAAGACAAAATGATGCAATTATACTATAGCATTTGGACGAATGTAGAGACGAACTCGATGTGAGTTCCATCTGACAATATTGAAAATTTTATGTTCAGCTAGACCAGAAGACGCTGCGAGCGTCGCCACTCCCACCCGAAAAGAGTGTGATGAAATCTTAACTCCACCTAAGCCTAAAACCTGGAGACATTTACGTAACACCACGGTAAATTGAAATGCGGTGACGGGCGATCCGTTAGAATGTATAAACAAGGGAGTAAAACCTAAAGGTCTAACGGAAAGCCAATTGACAAGATTAAAGTGAGGGCAGACTTTGGATTTAGGAATTTAAGACGGATAATAATTCCTTTACATAGTTGATCAGTCTTGGTACGTTACAGAAAAACAGAAAAATGCTTTTTCCGCAAAATTAAATTATCAAATGACAAACCGGAAAGGGAAAATTTATTACGGCAAACTAATTCGCTTATGTGGAAGGCTCCGAAGAATGCTGTAGAAAAACATGCACGAAAAAGAAATGTTTCGAAATCATCGAAACAAACCTGAGGTAAAACTAACCAGAGATTGTGCAAAAGTGATAAGGATATGGCCTTCCGGCCGTCCAGCCTGTAATGCTTTTTTCTAAAACCTATAAAAAATTGCTTTAGCGCAACAATGGAAAAAAGAGAAGGGTAGCCTAATAATTTCAGGAAATACGATACCCCGGAGATTGCTTTATGAATTTTAGAAAAACGAAAACCTTTTTGTGTTAACATATTCACATAAGCATCCGTGAGGCAGAAGCCACCCGACAATCAACCAAGGATATAAAGCAATACCGACACCAGACATCCCATGCAGCTAAGTATAAATTCCACATTGATGATGACAAGGAGTTTCGGATGTGCTCTGAGACTTTGCATGGAAAAGATACCAAAGCTGTTCTGGGCAGGGTGTGCGGTCTTTATCCAAATCTATCTGCGCCCCAGTGCATCGTAAAGGGTTCTAGCAGGAAAAAGAACAAAAATTATCATCACACGAATCAAAAATCTTACCCTTTAGCCAAATATTAAATTTCAAACAAAGAAATACAATTTCTCGTAATGCCTCATTACCCTTGTTGTTCCCGGAAGATAAGATATTTAACAACATCACTAACCTAAGTCAGATGACTGAATCAATATCCTCTTGTTGGCTAACAGGTCGCCCCATAAATGTAGCGCAACTAAAATAGAAAAGGCCTTGTGAAAGCTTGACCCTGAAGAAATTAGAAAAGATGAACAACAATCAGGCCAAGGCTCATAGACCCATTTTGAGCCAAAATAAATTATAACACCGGAATGGTCGGAGCCGTCTATGAAGAAACTCAACTCAGAAGAAACAATAAACTCCTCTTGTATGCAACACTGGCCATTGAACTGCTCCAAAAAATTAAGCCAGACCCGTAAATCGGCCTTTAATTGCAGGACCCGGGCGGGGAAGCTGACAGTGAGAAGACTTCACCGCTGGCTTTCCCACTCTGTGCTGTGCTCCCTGCTAACTGATGCCCCCTCCCCGCTGCCTAGTGCTTTGCTCCCCACCCAGTCCTAACTTAGGATCAGGCGGGGAGGGGGCATCAGTGAGCGGGGAGGGGGCATCAGTGAGCAGGGAACGCAGCACAGACCGGGAAAGCCAGCGGTGAAGTCTCACTGCCGGCTTTCCCGCCTGTAGTTTCAAATGAACAGCTGATTCTGGTCAGCTGTTCATTTGAAGTAGCGCTGCTGCCAGAGTTCATCTGAGTTCATGCTTACCTGCATGAACTCACATGAACTTTCCCACGGGTGCACAGCTCAACTACATCTCTGGTGGAGGTTCTCTACCAGAGATGTAGCAGAGCTAAATAAGAACCCTGGATTGGACTACTGCGGACAGAAGAGGATTTATAATGAAAATGGAGTCTCTAAGTGTCTTTTGTTGTTTTATTTCTAATAAAATATTTTTTCGCTGTGTTGTGTTATCAAAATATCAGATAGCACTTGTCCATATTACATGATGGTGTGAACAAGCCCTTAAGCTAATATACTGTAAGAATTTGGGAATACAGTCATGGTTTTATTTTTTTATTTTTGGAGACGTTTCAACTTTCATTGCATCACTGTCATTGCAAAACAAAATAAAAACCAGAAGTACCTGTTACCAAACTTTGTCACGGTCCTGATTTCCATAGAGCAGGCTTGTAAGAAATAATAGTAATATGGAAGGACAGTCTCAAGCTCAAGCAGACTAGACAATCTGGTGGTACAGGTTTTTGACTGCCTTTTATACATTCAAAACAGTTGAACCCAATCTATGGTAAAATACTGATTGTCAGAAAATGGAAGGACTCCAGTCACCTCTGTTGATCAGACCCCATTTACAACACATCCGGGCTCCTTATCTACAATTTTCTCTCCTTCCTCATACTTAAAGTTCTGCTTTTTGTCTCATATTTTCTGGCCATACGACATACTTGGGTTCTTATCTGCCTTCAAACTCTGTGCTTCGGTTAGCAGTTCCGTTACTTTTGGCAGCAAAAATAGTTGAACCCAATCTATGGTAAAATACTGATTGTCAGAAAATGGAAGGACTCCAGTCAACTCTTTGGTCGGGATCATGCAGTGGACCCCACTCCTCCACCCACTAAGTGGGAAGCCTTGAAATGCGTTCTAAGGGGGGTTTTCATAAAGCATGGTGCCCGCCTGAAAAAAAATAACGCAGAAAAGGTAGAAGGTCTCCTCTCTCAGATACAAACTTTGGAAATTTTACACAAACGGAATTTATCAAAACTGACATTAGCTGACTTGACAATTAAAAAGATGTAACTTAAAAATTTATTGGACCAAAAATATCGCAGATACTCTGAGAAGTTTAGGAGTTACTTTTACTCCAATGCAGACAAATGCGGGCGTCCACGCCGATTGCTCCATCCTCGCTTGAACCCTCCTTTTGTACCCTATTTATCAACCAATAAGGGTGGACGAATGTTTATCCCGAATGAAATCTTGGAGGAGTTTAAGAAATACTATTGTGAACTCTACAATATTAAGGGACACTTCTCCGATCTCTCATCCTCCGAGTTGTCGGATAAGATCAGGGGGTATATTGATCATACGGCAATCCCATCTTTGGCCAAAGAGACAGCTGCGATGTTAGAGGAAGGCGGCCGTCACACGGTTCAATATTGCTAACGATATCGTTTAAGCGATCTGCGTTTTGATCGCTTAAGCGATATCGTTCGTGCATCGCTGCGTGCAATCAAGCGATTTTACAATGTAAAATCGCTTGATCGTGACATCGCAGATTTGTGAGCCGGAGCTCATATCAAGCGATAAACGCTTGAACAATCTGCTTCATCGTGGTGTGTGACACCATGATGAACGATCTCCCAGCGGCAGACCCTATGCTGGGAGATGGTATCTATGGTAAACGTCGGGTTACTAAGCGCCGCGCGGTGCCTAGTAACCCGATGTGTACCATAGTTACCAGCGATCTCGCTGATCCACATCGCTGGTGAGTCTGTCTGTGTGACAGCTCACCAGCGATGTGAGCGATATTGTTAGCGATCGCGCGTGCACGTGATCGCTAACAATATCACTCACGATATTGATGAGTGTGACGGCCGCCGAAGATATCTCTGAGGAGGAATTATCTAAGGCTATTCAATCTACTCCTTCAGGGAAATGCCCGGGCCCTGACGGGTTTTTGCCCAATTTTTACAAAACGCTCAAGTCCCAGCTGACACCATTGATGCTGACGACCTTTAATGCTATACTTAGGAGATCGGATTTTGTGCCCCAATCACTAGAGGCCCATATCAGCGTCCTCCCCAAACCGGGGAAAGATCCATCTTTGGTTTCGAACTATAGGCCGATTTCGTTACTAAATGTGGATGTAAAACTTTTTTCCAAATTATTAGCTGACCGTTTGGCTCCACTCCTCCCTTCGGTGATTAATACTGACCAGGTGGGCTTTGTCAGAGGCCGGGAAGCAAGGGACAACACTATCAGAACCTTGCTCCTTATAGCCAAGGCCAAAAGCAGCTCGATTCCACTAGGCCTCATTTCCGTGGACACTGAGAAGGCCTTTAACAGAGTCCACTGGGGGTTTATGAGGGAGGCGCTGATACAGCTTGGTTTGGGTCCTAGATTCGTGCACGGAATCCTGTCCTTGTACTCCTCCCCTTCTGCTAAGGTGAAGTTAGCAGGAGCACTATCCTCTTCATTTAAAATAACAAACGGTACTAGGCAGGGATGTCCCTTGTCACCCCTGTTGTACATTATTGTAATGGAACATCTTGCCATGGCAGTTAGGTCCAATGTAAGCGTACATGGGGTCAAGCTGGGACAGAGTATTCACAAATTAGCCTTATTTGCAGATGACCTCCTATTATACGTCTCGCAGCCCTTGGTCTCCATCCCCTCGGTTTTAAAGGAGTTTGAAAGGTTCGGACAATTGAGCAACTTTAAAGTGAACTGCTCCAAGACCGAGGCACTTAATGTCTCCTTGCCTGTAGACTTGGTTTCTCATCTATCTAAACAGTTCCCATTCAAATGGAAGGCAGAAGCCATTAAGTACCTGGGAGTCCTTATACCAAAAGATCATAAACAACTATTTAACTTGAACTATCAACCCCTTTTGACTAACGTGGAATCGGCATTTACCTCCTATAGACAACTAAAGCTTTCCTGGTTCGGGAGAATGAACGTAGTCAAGATGGATGTCTTGCCCTGACTCTTATATACCTTCCAGACAGTTCCTGTTATATTGGATAGAGGTTTCCTCTCCAAATTGCAATCTATGATTCTCAGATTTGTTTGGGGGGGCAAGAGACCCAGATTGCGAATGAATATCCTCTCCTTGCCCAAGATCAGAGGAGGGGTTGGATTACCCAACATACTTTGTAGCTTCCTCTCTTGTTAGAGCTTTGGATTGGCAGTACTGTGCGTCCTCCAAGAAATGGGTGGAGGTGGAGCAAGAGGGTCTGGGGATCCCGCTGAAACACCTGCTTTGGATTTCCCCTAGAGACTCTACGGACTTAGAACCCTTGACAGATATGACCAGGACTACCTTGAAGGTTTGGCACTCAGTGACAAAAACCCTCCGCTTAGACGATAGACTTAGCCCCTTGACCCCCCTTTTTTCCAACTCATCTTTCCCACCTGGATTTGGCAGACAGAGATTTTTATGTTGGCAGAGCTACAACTCAAAGATCCTACAAGACCACTTAAGTGGTTCGAATTTCTCCAATACCGAGCATACCTATATTCAGCTGACCACTCATGCAGGGTGAGATTGACGCCCAACGTATTGGAAAAATTATTCCAATTGGAGGCTCCCCCGAGGCGCAAAATATCAGTTCTTTACCAGGCCTTAGGATCCTTGAGAGATCAGGATGCCCTTTACTTTCAGCGTGCTTGGGAAAAGGAGTTGGGGTGTAGCATTTCAGAGGGTAATTGGCAAAAATGCTTTATATTTACCCACGCACTAGTTAATGCATGTTCTGCACAAGAGAGAAGCTATAAGCTGCTCACTAGATGGTACTTATGCCCGACGACACTCCGTAGCATGTTTCCTGGAACCCCTGACACCTGCTGGCGCTGTGGAGAAGAGACAGGTACAATGTTACACATTTGGTGGAGTTGTGGGGCAATCCGGCGGTTCTGGTCTGAGGTATTCAACGCATACACCCGGATTACAGGTAAACAAGCTGAATGCTGTCCAGAGTCGGCACTGTTATCCATCTTTCCAGGTCCTAATAGGCTTCAGAAGAGGGATATTCTCCGCTTTTGCATCTCGGCCGCTCGTGCTGTGATCCCGAGGTTCTGGAAATCAACTCGGGTCCCATCTCTAACTGATTGGTTTAGAGAATTGATGGACATTTATAGAATGGAGGAGCTCGCAGCTGATGCTTCGGGATTCCGAAACAAATTCTTAGGGATCTGGTTTGAATGGATTCTTTTTCGGGATTCTACAGAGTTCAAGAGTATCTTTTCCAATACAGATGTTGTGGTATGATCTCTGGCCGACAAGGAGTCAGTGTGACATTTATCCTTTTTTTTTCCCATTCCTTACCCCCTATCCTTCTTTTCTTCTCATCCGATACCCCCCTATATTTAGTTTAGGCATTTCTCTTTTATGACTATACCCCCGGAAATCAGGTGAACATAGACTGGTATCGAAAGCTCCAAGTTGTGATTAGATTTGTAGACCTTAGGTTTACATTTCCGGTTTCCCAGTTAATGGACAATTCTAATTGGGCCTCGCAGTGGCGGGACTCAACGGATATTAATTCACTTACGAGGTCAACTTGTTGAAAGGGACCAAGCGATTAAAATCATTTTGTTGGGGTCATATGTTCCCTTGGGACCAGTTCATCTCAAACCCCTGAGAAGGGGTGTATACTTGTTTGTTTAGATTCATATTTTGATTATAGTAAATATTCACCGGGGATGGGCGCAATAGTAAAATGGCAGTTTATCTTTAAGTTATTATTATCCCTGTGTAACTTTTTGTATAATTCATATGTCTTAAAATTCTGTCAAAAGAATGTTTGTATATCTTTGATATGTTTTTTCAAAATTTAATAAACACGAGATTAACCATAAAAAACTGAAAAGTGGGGCGTGTAATATTATTCGGCCCCTTTACTTTCAGTGTAGCAAACTCACTCCAGAAGTTCAGTGAGGATCTCTGAATGTTCCAATGTTGTCCTAAATGACTGGTAATGATAAATACAATCCACCTGTGTAATCAAGTCTCCGTATAAATGCACCTGCTCTGTGATGGTCTCAGGGTTCTGTTTCAAGTGCAGAGAGCAAGGAGAGCATGAAGACCAAGGAACACACCAGGCAGGTCCGAGATACTGTTGTGCTAAAGTTTATAGCCAGATTTGGATACAAAAATATTTCCCAAGTTTTAAACATCTCAAGGAGCACTGTGCAAGCGATCATATTGAAATGGAAGTGTCGAGCTCCAGGGCATGGGGTACTCGGGTACTCGGGTATCAGGCAGCTGAGGGTTAACTTTGTCACGGGGAATGGTGGCCGCGCCTGATCCCGTGTCCTGGGTGACACTTCAAAAGGGGAGATTATATACAGGGGATTATGTACAAGTTTATAGTTTGTTGTGACGCCACCTGCAGTACCTGGTGAGATGTCACCAGCACTATAGTCCTCCGGAGGAGGTCGATGGTATTGCGGCTGAGATGGTGTAGTCCTCCGCAGGCAGGACTGGGACCACCGGGGCAGCAATCCCATGAAAGTAATGAGTTTGTGGAAAGAAGATGCAGCAGAGTCAAAGTCACTTCACCCGGGTACTTTACTGGAACTTTAGCAGCGTTATTACAGTCCTCAGTACAGTAAGATGTTAAATGACAAGTGGCTACGGGTGGCTGCAAACGGATCTCTGGTAGATGGACGGAACCCACAGCGTGTGCCTTTCCTGTTCCAATTCTTCTCTGCTTCCCAGTAGCTTGTGTGAAGTCTGACCTCATATAGAATAGATCTGACCTCCTGCTGTCTCTCTTTCCTTCCCTTGCTCCTGTTGGGTAACCTTCTGTTGAACACTGCGACTTGCCAGCTGTGTCTGGTCACCTCTAATGGTCGCTTGAGAATCAGGGCCGTATCTGGATATACCCGCATGCTTCAGATTTTCTGCAGGCCGTAAAGGTTCCTACAGGTGCGGGCTCCGGTACCCGGTTTCTCTCCTGGGGTGGACTCTCCGATTCCTCTATTCCCCACTCGTTCTCCGTGTCTGGGATCTGTTCTGGTTGTCCCCGGGTCCCACAGCCAAGGAGACCCTCCTTCCTCCCTCAGGCTCCCTGCCTGAGACTCTACTAGCTCTCCAACCCTGGAGGCAGAGAGCTGAAGCCCAAAAGGCCTCCAGCCAAAGACCTCCTTGCTCCCCCTGGGGGTGACTAAATACCCTCCTGGGTTCCCTCCCACTGCATGATCTAGTGTGGGGTGTGGGTTTAGGGTTCCGCCTACCATCCTGAAATCCACTTGCAGTTGAGGTGACTACACCTCTTTTACGGGTGCAGTACCCCTCTGTGGCACCTACATAGTGGGGCGCCACAGACGTAGTATCAGACCACTGCAAATCTACCTAGACCCGGCCGTCCCTCTAAACTTTCATCTCGAACAATGAGAAGACTGATCAGAGATGCAGCCAAAAGGCCCATGATCACTCTGGAAGAGCTGCAGAGATCTACAGCTGAGGTGGGAGAGTCTGTGCATAGGACAACAATCAATCGTACACTGCACAAATCTGGCCTTTATGGAAGAGTGGCAAGAAGAAAGCCATTTCTCAAAGATTTCTATAAAAAGTCTCGTTTGAAGTTTGCCACAAGCCGCCTGGGAGACACCAAACATGTGGAATAAGGTGCTCTGGTCAGATGAAACCAAAATCAAACTTTTTGGCCACAATGCAAAACAATATGTTTGGCATAAAAGCAACACAGCTCATCACCCTCAAAACACCATCCCCACTGTCAAACATGGTGGTGGCAGCATCATGGTTTGGGCCTGCTTTTCTTCAGCAGGGACAGAGAAGATGGTTAAAATTGATGGGAAGATGGACGGAGCCAAATACAGGACCATTCTGGAAGAAAACCAGTGGAGTCTGCAAAAGACCTGAGACTGGGACGGAGATTAATATTCCAACAAGACAATGATCCCAAACATAAAGCACAATCTACAATGGAATGGTTCAAAAATAAACGTATCCAGGTGTTAGAATGGCCAAGTCACATCCAGACCTGAATCCAATGTAGAATCTGTGGAAAGAGCTGAAAACTGCTGTTCACAAACGCTCTCCATCCAACCTCACTGAGCTCCAGCTGTTTTACAAGGAAGAATGGGCAATAATTTCAGTCTCTTTATCTGCAGAACTGATGGAGACATACCCCAAGCGACTTGTAGCTGTAATCGCAGCAAAAGGTGGCGCTGCAAAGTATTAACTCAAGGGGCCGAATAATATTGCACGCCCCACTTTACAGTTTTTTATTTGTTAAAAGAGTTTAAAATATGCAATAAATTTTGTTCCACTTCACGATTGTGTCCCACTTGTTGTTGATTCTTCACAAAAATATTAGAATTTATATCTTTATGTTTGAAGCCTGAAATGTGGCAAAAGGTTGAAAAGTTCAAGGGGGCCAAATACTTTTACAAGGCACTGTATGTACAATGTGATGTTTTTTTGCACATGAATATACTTTTAAAGAGTCTTGTTATATTATTGCAATCCGTTGACACCAAATGAATCTATTATTACAAACATCAGATAATAGAGATGAACAAATTTTTTTACATTCAGATTCACAAATTTTGAATTTTTCCCAAAATTTTACTCACAGCAGACTGATTTGTGGTGAATGAAAAGTACCGCAAATGTTCTGGAAAGAGGTGTGTAGCACTCACAGTTTGTTGAAGGAGCCAGCACCTCCTGCCGCGGTTACGCTGATACCAGTGTTCCTGGGGGGCCCCCTGGAGTCATCCTGTGTGAGGCTCCTACTTGATATTGGAACTGGTGTGTAGCACTCTGAGGCCTCCTAGGACTATATGCAGTCCCTTTCAATATCCATGATGCAAACAGACTTAGGCCCCTTTCACATTAGCGTTTTTTTCAAATCGCGGCAGATGCGGTTTTTTCACTGCATCTGCCGCAATTTGAAAAAAACGCTGATGTGAAAGGGGCCTTAATAATGTCAAAGTGAGCCCAACTGAGCTATTATAAGTAGAAGGATGGTAATCGTTCTTCACTGTTGTCCCAGACTATCTCTACAGTTTAGTTAGTGTTTTATAACATTTTCTCCCAACTTCTATGGCTAGGTTGTAATATGTGACATCCTCTGACTATCCAAATTCATAACAGAATGGATGCTGCATTCCCTGCCTCGGCTTTCATATGTCCTGATTGGCTGTGTGATCACATGTAATTTTTTATAGCTGAAAGGCATTATGATGAAATCTATCCGGCCCCTCTCAAAGACATATATAAGTCTTCTCTGGCTGATTCAGTCTTCTTCAATGTTTATAATGTAAAAAAAGAGGCAAGCAAGAATTGGCAATAAGCCCACTAATGGAGACAGTGTTAAAGAAAAATAAAATCTTTGTTACATAAATATGTAAAGATAAAAGTATGAATTCAACAGTATAAGGCTGGTTTCACACTTGCATTTTTTTTAACCAGCATCCTAATCCGGCCAAAACCTAGTGCTACCTAATCAGGTCTGTCTCATTTGACTTAGAATAGGGACGCAGGCATATGCGGTGGCATATGGATTCCGCCAAATGAGGATGGATAAAGTTGCAATTCTGCAGCTCGTTAAAAAGCCTGATGTCACCAAATGCAGTGCACTGTGGCCAAAATTAGAATGGGCTTAAATGGGGCTGGATTTGGCCAGGGGTGGATCAAGCCAGGCTGGATCCGGGGTTTCACACTGAGCATACCCAGAACCCCTCCCAACACCCTCCCATTAGGTGTGTCTTTTGTAAAGTTTCAACTTCCTGACGGCTGAGGCAATAAAACAGATGCAACCATGTACAACTGCAGCAGTTTTTTGCCTGATCCAACACTCCGATCAGGCATAATACCCCTGCGGTTGCATAGGGTTGCATAAACAAACGCATGTGAGGTTGGACACATTTTCAGCCTGATCACATCTGAACGAAAGTGTGAAACCAGCCTAAGGCAAGGGTTACACTTGGAGGGTGACCCACGTTTCACAGATCTGCTAAATGCATAGCAAAGCCTGCTGTATCGCATAGCGTTAACATCGTTCACTGTCCGGCAACGCTGCTCCATAGTAACTCGTAGTTTACTTTGGATGTGGCCACACACAGAGCCCCAGGAAGTGCTCTTTAGCCGAGCGCACTGGAAAATGTTGCCTGCAGCGTTTTCCTGTGCGCTCCTGAAAAGTGGCCGTCATGCAGCTCTGTGTGCAGCTGCTACTATTGTAAACACAGGGTTTCTATGGACCCACGTTCCAGCTAGCGCTTGCCATTAACACTGTCCAGTTTTAGTGCTGGCTGGTAACGTGGGTCCATAACCCAGTGTGACCCTAGCCAAAAAGCCTATTTTGCTTCTAAAGATTCACTAGATACTAGCATATATGTATCTGACGCACCGACAGGGACTGGGGTACTCAGGACCGGGCTTTACTGTCTCTGGGGTGTCAGGGTGCCGTTGCCCAGTCCCGTTGTCCCAGGTTCGACAATAAAAAGCTTGCAGGGACAGCAAGGGGGCTCCGCAGGTGGGGGATCTGCTGCAGTTTAGCAATAAACAGTCTCAGGCACTTTTGAGCTGACCGGGTACTTTACTGTTCAAAGTATGCAAAAGCAAGTTACAGCAAAGTTCACAGTTTCAGTTCTTACAGTCTATCGGTGACCACCGTACCACGCCGGGTTGTCTCATGATTACAATCGTGAAGTCTCTCAAGTCACCTCTACAGAGCCGGCTCTCTAGTCGTCCTGGCCAAAGCCTCCAGTGACCCAGGTATAATTTGGGCTCCCAGGCTCCTTCTGTTTCCCAGTTGTCAGCTCTGGGTCCTCCAGCCAGATATACTGGTTGCGGTTGCTGGGCCCGTTGTTCTCTCACTATGGTCCGTGTCTAGCTGTGGGGTGTATCAGCTTGTGGTGCTTCTTCCCTCACCTTTCTTTCTAGTGTGAGTCCTCTCCTGGGTATACTGCTTCCAGGGAACTGCTGCCTCCAGGGAACTTCTCCTCCTGGGAATCCACTCCTCCAATTTAATGTTCCAGTGTTTTTAATACTGTTCCTCCACCCACTTGTCCAGGTTCTACCTCTCTCACCACCCACACTTCTCTAAACTCCCGCCGCCCCTTGCCCTACATAGAGTCACAGGCTTAGGATCAGAGTGTGTTGGTGTGTGGGTGCTTTAAGTCGACCATCTTACCTCGTCTGGCTACAGTTCACCCTGTGGCAGCTCTGGTTGCATGGGCACCACATATCCATATCTACAGATATATTTCAACTCAAAACACTTGATCTCAGAATTCCAAATACTTTTAATCCTCCAAAACATTCATGATACTGACTGCTTTGGTAGCAGCTCCTTTTTTGGATTGTGCTTTTGTGGCGCCCCACTGGTCAGGCGTCACAATAGGGGTACTGCACCCATAAACGAGCGTGCGGTTACCCCTGTCACAGTGAGAATGCAGGGTTTGTAGAAGGCTCCCATCCCAGCACTCCCACACACCCACTAGAAAAATGGTTTGGGCCCATAACCTGGGTGGGGGGAGTTAGGGGAGGAGGGAGGTAGAAAAATGGGGGATTCTAGTTTTGCCTCGAGGGAAGAAGCACGGGAGTCCTGAGAGAGAAGGGAACTCCCGAGAGAGGGGGCCTGGAGAGAGAGAACAGGCAGCTCAGATGGAAGGAGGGGACCCCTCGAGATCGGAGGGTCCATACTCTGGGAGGGAACCCTGGTCCATACACCGGAGTGCCGGTTCCAAAGACGTGGCACAGGGAGTTCAGCCCCTGAGTCGTAACACCGGTCGTTGCGGGTCCGTCTACCGGCCTCGACTCCCTGTCAGAAAGGAATCAGTCACACCAGGATAACCCAGTGCAGGAGAGAGGAGAGCGAGAAGCCGAGACACTCAGAAAGCACCCCAATAGAGCCTGGTACTAAGCGGGCTGTTTTAGGACAGGCAGCAGCAGAACAGGGGTCAGAGCAAGGAAGTCATACCACGGGAGACTCCGAGAGACCTTGCAGCCCACTGTGACTACCCGGCCAGCTACCTTTCCCTAGCAACTGTTGTCCTCTGTGAACTGTACCCCCACGAGCATTGTTCCAGTAAAGTACCGGGTAGAGTGGCAGAGTCTCTGTGTGCTTATTTAACTGCTGCACTGCAACTTGTTTATCTCCATCATCAGCACTTCCATCACTACAGGTGTATCTCTGCCCCGGAGGGTCAGCTCTACCTGCAGGGAGCTGTACCATCTTGGCTGCTGTACGATCGCCCTCCGGAAGTCTGAAGCGGCGCTGGTGCTATATCACCAGAATCTGCGGGTGGCGTCACGATAAACTTACAAACTTTTATTCCCATTTCAACTACCCCATTTTGGTTGACCACCAGGGCCACAGATCTGGGCAGGCCACCAGTGACATCCCAACCGCAGCAGAGGGCCCAGCCACCCGAGTCCCTGTATTGCCCTGGGCTACCCACTTAATTTATTGTACCCTGACAATCCCTTTAAGTCAACAGACATACAACACAGAGGATCACACCTCATTTTAGTTCCCTGAACTGATCACGCATGTGCTCTCACCATATGAACCTTGACAAAGGCTTTGTTTAGCCAAAACATTGGATTCATATTGTTTTTCGAACTGTGTGACAATAAATAATTAAAAAAGAACTTGTTTTGCTCACTTTCACATTTTGGTGTGCCGAGGTTTTGTGTTTTACTATTTTACTTCTGAGCACCTTCTGTTTTAGTGGTTGAGCCAGACCTCATCCAAACCTGAATACAGGATACCTGACGTCGGTATACGTATTGTAGCAGGCATGTCAATAGATCAAGAGGATCCAATGAATGGTAGAGAAATAAATATTGTGTGTATAAAAAGGTCCTAAAAGGTTTATTGCTGCAACCTAACACATAACAGATGTCACATGTGAGTATATACAGCCAGCAATGTAGAGATAAGTAACCAGGTGGTAAGTGTACCCATAGGAGTCCTCTCCAGCTGGATCTACGCCAGCCCCATATTTAAAAGGGCAAAAGTCATTTTAGGATATCCATGTGACTTTTATTGTAATTTTTTCAAATTCTTACAAATTTAACATGATTAAAATTTATGAAACCCTCCAATTTATTGAAGCCTTTCTTTAAATATGCAAAAAAGTAGAATAAATTAGATAATTATCATAATTGATCAAGGAAGGAAGTTTCAGGATAAGACATTACAATACGCTGCACAAATCCCTAATATCACAATCACTGGGTGTTGTATTCTTCACACTTGTAGAGTACGGGGGTGGAGAGCCAACCAGACCCACCCTGTAATACCTACAATAAATTGCCTTATTGCATCACAAAATGAATATGCTTGATGATTTCTTAAGTCTGTCTATTCCATAAAGGGAAAAATATAACAGGGTATAAACTATATGATTTATTATGCATCGCTCATATAGCACTAACATATTCCACAGCACTTTACAGACATCATCATCACTGTCTCCACTGGGGATCACTATCTAAATTCCCTATCACTATGTCTTTGGAGTGTGGGAGGAAATCAGAGGACCCAGTGGAAACCCCCACAAACACGAGGAGAACATACAAACTCCTTGCAGATGTTTTCTTTGGTGGGAATTGAACCAAGGACACCAGTGCTGCAAGGTTAGAGTGCTACCACTGAGCCACCATACAGTGCTAACCACTGAGACACCATTCTAGTCAAATTAAAACAATGCAGGCATTGCGCCAAATGACACCTGACCTACCAAATTAGGACCCCCATATGAGAAAAGGACTAATGTCAGTGATGACAGATCGTTCTAACCTCAATGTTTTTCATCATTGGACAAACCGTTTAAGGCTGGTTTCACACTGGAATTTGTGGCTGCATGCAGAGGGCGTGCAGACGCAAACGCAGTGCAAATGCTGCCATACTGATGTTAACGCAGCGGAGAATCTCCGCATACATTCACATCAGTATGGTGCCCGTCCAGCCTGTCTTGGCGGCCAGGAGGAGGAGATCAGCGGCGGAGATCACCTCCTCCCGGCGGCCATCGCTGATCTCCCAACGGAGTTGGTGAATGAGGTTTGAAGAAACAGCTGATCTGACAGCTGTTTAAATCTCCCGCGCCGACATTGCCTATTCGGTGTCGGTGCAGGAAATTTAAACAGCTGTCAGATCAGCTGTTTCTTCAAATCTCCCACGCCGACACTGCCGTGAGATTAGCGGCGCCCTTCCCCAGGAGTCAGCGGCTGCTTTAGCTGATCTCTCGGTGGCTGCTGCCGATCTCCCGGGGCCGCCGTTGATCTCCCGGGAGAGATTTCAATGTGATTCACAGCATACTCCTGCGCTGCCATGCGGAGGACATGTGACGCGCTTATCACATGACCGCAGTCCAATCACAGTGCCGACGTCATTATGACATCATGCAAGCTCTTTGCAGGTTTAATACCTGCTCCGGCTCTCGGTTACCGATTATACGGCGAAGGGTAAGTATAAGAATCATTATTATTTTATTTTTAATACATTTGTCATTCTTTTACATTTGATTTTGCAGTCTTTAATATACTGCGAAATTAAATGGGGCTGTGACAGATGTCACAGAGGGGAGGAGGAACAGGATTCTTCCTCCCCTCTGTGACATCACTGAAGAAGTAGCCCTGTAAAAACATGCGGTGTGTGAATGCACCCGCGTATTTTTAGGGGGCTTTTTTGCGCTTTTTTGCAGGTCAAAATGCTGGAAAAAGCGCCCTTGCAAAAAAGCGCAACAAAAGCGCTGTGTGTGAACACAGCCTTAGGATTGCTACTTCAATAGGTGGACTTCAGATAGAAAGTCCTCTTACTAAGGGTGCTTTCACATTGCGATCTTTTCCTGTCCGTGGGGATCCTATTTTTTGTAGGACCCCACGGACAGGAAAGGACAGGATCACATGTGGCATCCTGGTGCCATTTCTGTGATTTTCACGGACCCCGACGCAGAAAGGGCACTTTCACTTCCGCAATGTATATACATACATTGCGAAAGTGAAATAAAGTAAAAGAAGGGTTAAAAATAAAAATAATTCATGCTAACCTCTCTGGCGTCCCGTGATGCCTCCATCTAGCTCCCGACAGCAGGCCCTGGCGGGGCGGAGCAATCTGATCAGCTGATCGTCACATGATCGGCATCAGCTGAGTGGTTTAAACCCTGCCAAAACTAATCAGCGGGCGGGGGATGTTAAACCGCTTAGCTGATGCCGGTCATGTTACCAATCAGCTGATCGGCTTGCTCCACCCAGCCAGGTCCTGCTGTCGGGAGCTAGATGGAGGCATCGTGGGACACGCCGGAAAGGTGAGCATGAATTTTTTTCATTTTTAACCCTTCTTTTACTTAATTTCACTTCCGCAATGTATGTATATACATTGCGAAAGTGAAATTAGACGGTACAGAGCAGTTTTAATGTACTGAGCATGCTCAGTACACTAAAATCGGGTCCGAGAAACGATCCTGTGTTTTCTCTGACCCACGCTCCATAGGACCCATGTTAAAGAATGTGGATCGGGTCGGATCTGATTCTGTCCGATTTGGTCCACTGTACAGCAAAAAATCAGACAGAATCGGATCAAACACAAATCAGATGCCATTAAGGGCAAATCTGATGTGATCTGATGCCCATAGAGACACATGGGGGCTAAATCGGATCCGTGCATGTCCGTTTTACAACGGCCAGCCACAGATCCACAAAAATCGCAATGTGAAAGCACCCTATCTTAAGACATATTTTGAATATAGAAGACTGAAACCAACTTGACAATGCTCTGAAGATAAGACAGGTGCAATACAAAGGGGTTAAATTTATATAACAAATAAGTGCAGCACTCATTCCCCCAAAGAAGCAGGGTGAAACGTGTTTACTGGTGGAAGGATCTTTGCAGGTAGCAGCTGATCATTTACTTAGGTAACATTGACTTTATCAAGACACTTTCCCTATTTGAATTTGTATACAATACATAATACTAACACTCACAAGGTTAATGCCATATTGTGATGGTAGTTGTGACTATATTTACTACTCTTAGGCCCTTTTCACATCAGCATTTTACGCTGATTGCGGCAGATGCGGCAGATTTACCACATCTGCTGTCTAACGTCACACTTGCGGTTCACCTGCGGCAAGCCCCATGCAATGTCTATGGGGCTTGTGGCAGGTGCGGCAAGTGTGGTATAGTTGCGGTTTCGGCAGTTGTGGCCGCGAAAAAAATGCGGTAAGCAGAGTTTTTTTCGCTGCCGCAATTGCCGAAATCTGATTTTGTAACACTGCTATATGATTTTTCATGCCTGTTTTTGTACCGTGAAACCTGTAATTAATACCTCATATCAATTTATTACGGCTGTATTTATATGTACTGTATATCTTTACTATATCAGATACCTAAGGGCATATTCAATGTCCCTAGTTTTAGTAGACCCTAATGCTGATCATTTTAATTCACTTTGTATTTTAAAGAGGTTGGCCAAGTAGTTCCCCATGTTTGCCCATAAAAATAAATAAGCTCATACTCACCTCCAATGTTGTTGTGGTTCTCCACGCCTTCGGGCTCTTTAGTAATTGACAGGAGGTGAGCCCTGCGGCTGCCGCTCACCTACTGTTGAGTACTTATGTGTTCGAAGGTGGGAAGAAGGAAGCCAGTGGTGCTTGGTCAGGGGGCTCGCGTCTCATAGCAATGTCATGCAGGCCCCGGGAATGTGAGTTCAACTTCTGACATCACTGTACTATCTTTGCTTCTTATACTCTGATTATACACCATTCTCAGATTTATGCTATGATAAAAATTCAACTACCTGATCCTGAAAGTTCCTCGTTAAATAAAAGTAAACATTCCCGCCAATCCATTTCACGGTGTATGAGGGTCTTGAGATTCTCCCTTGGCAGAAAATGCAGTAAGGCTACATTCACACATTGCATATTTTGCCGCACTTTTTTACGCGCGCTTTTTAAAATACGCAATGTGTTTTGTGTCTGCCAGCAAAGTGAATGGGAAATTCACTTTGCCGTGCAGACAGACAGTGCGTAAAAATATGCAGTGCTTTTTCTGGGAGAAAACGCAGTTGCATAAAGAATTCAGATGTCAATTCTTTACGCAGGAGCTCCTTCATTTCTCCCTCTGACTTCACAGAGAGGCGGAAGAATCCTGCTTCCTCCTCCCTCTGTGACAGCTGTGACCGGCCCCATTAGATTTCGCAGTGTATTAATATATACACTGCGAAATCTAAATTAAACAAAGCCAAATGTATGTAAAATAAAAAAGAATGAAATACTTACCTCTCCGACGCCTTTTCCTGGTGTCCCGTGGCGAGGCCAGGTGATGTGTGTTCTGCCAGGACCTACCGTGATGTCAGCGGGGCATTCCCAGCGCTGATCCAGTGCTGATTGGCAGCTCGCGGTCATGTAATATATATCACATGACCGCGAGCGGCCAATCAGCGTCGGGAACAGCCCTCTGACATCACAGCAGGCTTTTGCAGGACAGACATCGCCTGGCCTCAGCACCGGACACCAGGGAAAAGGCGTCGGAGAGGTAAGTATTCATTCTTTTTTATTTTACATACATTTGGCTTTGTTTAATTTAGATTTCGCAGTGTATATTAATACACTGTGAAATCTAATGGGGCGGACAAAGCTGTCACAGAGGGAAGGAGGAAGCAGGATTCTTCCTCCCCTCTGTGACATCACTTGCCCTTTCTGGGGTAAGGAAAGTGCAGCTGACTCACCGTGGCCGGGACTCCGGTTTAGACAGGCGATGCTTCCTTCCTCCTTGTCACAGGTGGACCGCGCCTGCCGGTAGCGGGGCCCGGTGTAGTGCAGATCAAAAGGGTTGAAGACGTCTTGGTGGAACAGATTAAAGGGGTTTTTAATTTATTCGTGACGCCACCTATGAGTAGATTCGGTAAGGACTACCGACGCTGCGGAACCTCCGGGGGATGGACAGCAGCAAGATGTTACGCTCCCACAGGCTTAGCGGTGATCCCCGGAGGCTGGAGCTGCTCAAGATGTTGTGCGGCAGCTGCGGTTACCTTGTAGTGCGGACGGACAGTTCATAAGGAAGCACGGACACAGAAAGTCTCTGCAACGGGTCTTTACTGTAACCAGCAGGCAGTACATGGCATACAGTGGTTGAGTAGTAGACCAGGTGGACTCAGCAGTGATGGTGTCCCTTAGAAATCCGCAGTGTTCCTCCATTCTAACTAATTTGTTGCCAGTGTCGCCCAGGAATACCAGGTCGGGTACGGGGAGGCTGCTTCAATGCCCTATCCATGATGTACGTCCTGGATGTTTTGGGGAGCCTTGGATCCCTCAGTGGGTACACCGCTGGTTAGACGACTGGAAGTTGGCTGGTGGTGGGGTGCTCCTGTGAAGCTGCTCCTCCACGCTTCTGGTTCGCGTAGCAGAGGTGAACTGCTGCCAGCTTCGGTACCAGTGAACCGGCTGTGAGTTGTGGGCACGGGAGTCTTTTGGGAACCCGTGTGAATAATGCCCAATCCCGGTAGTTAAGGCCTCAGGTGCTGACACCCGACCGGTGACGGCCCAGGGGCCCGCACGGGGTGCGGAGCCCCCGCTCCTCTCCAGGTTCTGTGCTCTAGGCTCTGCTCTAGATTCCAGACTCCTGCAGTTCTCTGTCTGTACTCTCTAGATTATTGTGTGTGTTCTACTACACTTCCCTAACACTCCACCCACCAGGACCTATGATTGGCCCTCTGTTCTAGTTGATGCATGTAGGGTTGGATTTCTATGTTAACCAGATCATTGCTAAGTCAGAGAATATTGCGGCTGCATTTATGGCTGCAATACCCTCTTGTGACGCACTCGTTGCGGGGCGCCACACTCCCCCTTGGTTGAATACGCTTGTCCCCAAGCGTCACACTACTCACATTACAGAGGTTTTTATATTTTATAACAGGTAATACACTTTTATTAATGACAGGTCATTGTATGCATAAAAGTGAAAAGGTGAATAAACAGGTTAACACATTGCGCGGACCCAGCGGGCGGTCGGCTGTCCTTAGGTAAAAGTTCAGGCTGTAGCCGCCAAGTCGCGGTGTTACTTCGCAAACAGGAAGAAGTCTCTTTTAGCAGAAAAGTTCAAACAACAAGAGTCACTTATGGAGGGCAGTGTTCCGGACTCGTATAGCGAACCACCCGTCACAGCATACATGTCGCTCATAGGTTACTATGTCCCCTCTATACAAGTCTCGGTTTGGATGCCCTCGCGGTAGATGCGATTCCACATCACGACGCCCCACAAATACTTCGGTACTCACACCCTCCTCCCTTACGAATCCCCACCCGGTGGACAAGTTAAAGGTGCTTACCCGCCCGGTTTTCCGGAATTGTTCAGGCAATGGAGATTGGCGGCGGGCCTCGGCGCGAGCCTGCATGTTGGCTTGCAGTCGAGTGTGCCACTCCTCTCTCCGGATACGACGTACCTCTTCGTCGGAGTGGTGCGGCGTGTGGATAAAGTCACTACGGCGTGCTGGTTGTTGAACCGCTTGAGTTTGGTGGGCAGTCTGGAGTGGAGCCCGGTTTAACGGAACCGGAGAAGATGTTGTTGCGGCGGCACCCGACCAGTGTACCCGAGCTGATCGCCCGGCAGAAGGATTCTTTGTGTCTCCCCAGGCGAACCCGGTGTAGAGATCCTCAGCTGGACTGTAGGTCTCGTCGTCATCCTCCTCGACCTCTCCTTCGATGACTACGTCGGGCTGCTCGGCTGACGAAGACGATGGAATGAAATCCTCTGGGTCGATGGGTGGCTGTGCTGCAAAGTTCTCCTCAGGGTCGTTGTGCAGGACTTCCAGGCTGCCTGCCTCTTCTTCTGTAGCAGCGGGAAGTGGTGTTTCGATCCCGGTCACCAGGTAAGCCTCTGTATTTGCAGAGGAGGCCTCCGGTTCAGGGGAGAAACAGGCGACAGTCTCAGTAGTGTGGAAACTAGTCGCGGGTTCCGCAGGTGGAACCAGGTATGTGTCAGCTTCTTCGTGGGAGCGCATTGGAAGCTCCGGCTCTGGAACGGGTCGAACTGTGGTCCTCACAGGAATGATGCAGTCTATGGGCTCCGGCGACGAAGCAGGACAGGTGGTGGGCGACGGTGAGGCGGTGGAGAAGCTGGTGACGTCGTCTGGGCTTGGAGAAGCGGTACCCGGTCGGCTCTGCTGCATCGCATGGTGTAGTCGTCTGCCTAGGGTCGCACTCCAGCTGCGAATCGTCCATTCCACGGTCTCAATTAGTCGCACCCGGAGGTCTTGTAGAGCCTCTAGCCAGAAGTCGGGGCTGCCGTCTATGGTAAGGGCAGGACCCGGACCCGGTTGGCCTATGGCTGCTCTGGCCTCCGCCTCGACCTCCCGCATTAGGTCTTGGAGTCTCGTGCTGGCCATTCTCTTCATCGGAGGGAAACCACACCCGTTCAACCGGTAAGCGTTCTGGTAGAGCTGGTGAAGAAGGTCTGTGACACTCCCATTTCCTCTGGGCTTTTGTAGTCCAATCATGGGAAAAGTCTTTGGGGTCCGCCCCCATGGTTGATTCGAGCAATCAGGGCGGACAAAGAGTTTGGCGCCTTTCGTCTTTAGCCCTCCCACAATGAGGGGGGGGTTGACTCACTCCTGGGCTTGCACGTGGCGGCTTCTTGTGGCGGGAACGCCATCTTGGGCGCCATCTTGGCCCACGGTGTAAAGGCGGGAAAGTTCTTTTAGGGACGAACAAAGTCCAATTGTAGACAATAAAGTCCATTTTAAGCACATTATACCCGTTGGGTAACGGGCCTGCTCGTATCCTGTTCGTGACACCATTTTCTGACTCACCGTGGCCGGGACTCCGGTTTAGACAGGCGATGCTTCCTTCCTCCTTGTCACGGGTGGACCGCGCCTGCCGGTAGCGGGGCCCGGTGTAGTGCAGATCAAAAGGGTTGAAGACGTCTTGGTGGAACAGATTAAAGGGGTTTTTAATTTATTCGTGACGCCACCTATGAGTAGATTCGGTAAGGACTACCGACGCTGCGGAACCTCCGGGGGATGGACAGCAGCAAGATGTTACGCTCCCCACAGGCTGAGCGGTGATCCCCGGAGGCTGGAGCTGCTCAAGATGTTGTGCGGCAGCTGCGGTTACCTTGTAGTGCGGACGGACAGTTCATAAGTAAGCACGGACACAGAAAGTCTCTGCAACGGGTCTTTACTGTAACCAGCAGGCAGTACATGGCATACAGTGGTTGAGTAGTAGACCAGGTGGACTCAGCAGTGATGGTGTCCCTTAGAAATCCGCAGTGTTCCTCCATTCTAACTAATTTGTTGCCAGTGTCGCCCAGGAATACCAGGTCGGGTACGGGGAGGCTGCTTCAATGCCCTATCCATGATGTACGTCCTGGATGTTTTGGGGAGCCTTGGATCCCTCAGTGGGTACACCGCTGGTTAGACGACTGGAAGTTGGCTGGTGGTGGGGTGCTCCTGTGAAGCTGCTCCTCCACGCTTCTGGTTCGCGTAGCAGAGGTGAACTGCTGCCAGCTTCGGTACCAGTGAACCGGCTGTGAGTTGTGGGCACGGGAGTCTTTTGGGAACCCGTGTGAATAATGCCCAATCCCGGTAGTTAAGGCCTCAGGTGCTGACACCCGACCGGTGACGGCCCAGGGGCCCGCACGGGGTGCGGAGCCCCCGCTCCTCTCCAGGTTCTGTGCTCTAGGCTCTGCTCTAGATTCCAGACTCCTGCAGTTCTCTGTCTGTACTCTCTAGATTATTGTGTGTGTTCTACTACACTTCCCTAACACTCCACCCACCAGGACCTATGATTGGCCCTCTGTTCTAGTTGATGCATGTAGGGTTGGATTTCTATGTTAACCAGATCATTGCTAAGTCAGAGAATATTGCGGCTGCATTTATGGCTGCAATACCCTCTTGTGACGCACTCGTTGCGGGGCGCCACACTCCCCCTTGGTTGAATACGCTTGTCCCCAAGCGTCACACTACTCACATTACAGAGGTTTTTATATTTTATAACAGGTAATACACTTTTATTAATGACAGGTCATTGTATGCATAAAAGTGAAAAGGTGAATAAACAGGTTAACACATTGCGCGGACCCGGCGGGCGGTCGGCTGTCCTTAGGTAAAAGTTCAGGCTGTAGCCGCCAAGTCGCGGTGTTACTTCGCAAACAGGAAGAAGTCTCTTTTAGCAGAAAAGTTCAAACAACAAGAGTCACTTATGGAGGGCAGTGTTCCGGACTCGTATAGCGAACCACCCGTCACAGCATACATGTCGCTCATAGGTTACTATGTCCCCTCTATACAAGTCTCGGTTTGGATGCCCTCGCGGTAGATGCGATTCCACATCACGACGCCCCACAAATACTTCGGTACTCACACCCTCCTCCCTTACGAATCCCCACCCGGTGGACAAGTTAAAGGTGCTTACCCGCCCGGTTTTACGGAATTGTTCAGGCAATGGAGATTGGCGGCGGGCCTCGGCGCGAGCCTGCATGTTGGCTTGCAGTCGAGTGTGCCACTCCTCTCTCCGGATACGACGTACCTCTTCGTCGGAGTGGTGCGGCGTGTGGATAAAGTCACTACGGCGTGCTGGTTGTTGAACCGCTTGAGTTTGGTGGGCAGTCTGGAGTGGAGCCCGGTTTAACGGAACCGGAGAAGATGTTGTTGCGGCGGCACCCGACCAGTGTACCCGAGCTGATCGCCCGGCAGAAGGATTCTTTGTGTCTCCCCAGGCGAACCCGGTGTAGAGATCCTCAGCTGGACTGTAGGTCTCGTCGTCATCCTCCTCGACCTCTCCTTCGATGACTACGTCGGGCTGCTCGGCTGACGAAGACGATGGAATGAAATCCTCTGGGTCGATGGGTGGCTGTGCTGCAAAGTTCTCCTCAGGGTCGTTGTGCAGGACTTCCAGGCTGCCTGCCTCTTCTTCTGTAGCAGCGGGAAGTGGTGTTTCGATCCCGGTCACCAGGTAAGCCTCTGTATTTGCAGAGGAGGCCTCCGGTTCAGGGGAGAAACAGGCGACAGTCTCAGTAGTGTGGAAACTAGTCGCGGGTTCCGCAGGTGGAACCAGGTATGTGTCAGCTTCTTCGTGGGAGCGCATTGGAAGCTCCGGCTCTGGAACGGGTCGAACTGTGGTCCTCACAGGAATGATGCAGTCTATGGGCTCCGGCGACGAAGCAGGACAGGTGGTGGGCGACGGTGAGGCGGTGGAGAAGCTGGTGACGTCGTCTGGGCTTGGAGAAGCGGTACCCGGTCGGCTCTGCTGCATCGCATGGTGTAGTCGTCTGCCTAGGGTCGCACTCCAGCTGCGAATCGTCCATTCCACGGTCTCAATTAGTCGCACCCGGAGGTCTTGTAGAGCCTCTAGCCAGAAGTCGGGGCTGCCGTCTATGGTAAGGGCAGGACCCGGACCCGGTTGGCCTATGGCTGCTCTGGCCTCCGCCTCGACCTCCCGCATTAGGTCTTGGAGTCTCGTGCTGGCCATTCTCTTCATCGGAGGGAAACCACACCCGTTCAACCGGTAAGCGTTCTGGTAGAGCTGGTGAAGAAGGTCTGTGACACTCCCATTTCCTCTGGGCTTTTGTAGTCCAATCATGGGAAAAGTCTTTGGGGTCCGCCCCCATGGTTGATTCGAGCAATCAGGGCGGACAAAGAGTTTGGCGCCTTTCGTCTTTAGCCCTCCCACAATGAGGGGGGGGTTGACTCACTCCTGGGCTTGCACGTGGCGGCTTCTTGTGGCGGGAACGCCATCTTGGGCGCCATCTTGGCCCACGGTGTAAAGGCGGGAAAGTTCTTTTAGGGACGAACAAAGTCCAATTGTAGACAATAAAGTCCATTTTAAGCACATTATACCCGTTGGGTAACGGGCCTGCTCGTATCCTGTTCGTGACACCATTTTCTGACTCACCGTGGCCGGGACTCCGGTTTAGACAGGCGATGCTTCCTTCCTCCTTGTCACGGGTGGACCGCGCCTGCCGGTAGCGGGGCCCGGTGTAGTGCAGATCAAAAGGGTTGAAGACGTCTTGGTGGAACAGATTAAAGGGGTTTTTAATTTATTCGTGACGCCACCTATGAGTAGATTCGGTAAGGACTACCGACGCTGCGGAACCTCCGGGGGATGGACAGCAGCAAGATGTTACGCTCCCCACAGGCTGAGCGGTGATCCCCGGAGGCTGGAGCTGCTCAAGATGTTGTGCGGCAGCTGCGGTTACCTTGTAGTGCGGACGGACAGTTCATAAGTAAGCACGGACACAGAAAGTCTCTGCAACGGGTCTTTACTGTAACCAGCAGGCAGTACATGGCATACAGTGGTTGAGTAGTAGACCAGGTGGACTCAGCAGTGATGGTGTCCCTTAGAAATCCGCAGTGTTCCTCCATTCTAACTAATTTGTTGCCAGTGTCGCCCAGGAATACCAGGTCGGGTACGGGGAGGCTGCTTCAATGCCCTATCCATGATGTACGTCCTGGATGTTTTGGGGAGCCTTGGATCCCTCAGTGGGTACACCGCTGGTTAGACGACTGGAAGTTGGCTGGTGGTGGGGTGCTCCTGTGAAGCTGCTCCTCCACGCTTCTGGTTCGCGTAGCAGAGGTGAACTGCTGCCAGCTTCGGTACCAGTGAACCGGCTGTGAGTTGTGGGCACGGGAGTCTTTTGGGAACCCGTGTGAATAATGCCCAATCCCGGTAGTTAAGGCCTCAGGTGCTGACACCCGACCGGTGACGGCCCAGGGGCCCGCACGGGGTGCGGAGCCCCCGCTCCTCTCCAGGTTCTGTGCTCTAGGCTCTGCTCTAGATTCCAGACTCCTGCAGTTCTCTGTCTGTACTCTCTAGATTATTGTGTGTGTTCTACTACACTTCCCTAACACTCCACCCACCAGGACCTATGATTGGCCCTCTGTTCTAGGTGATGCATGTAGGGTTGGATTTCTATGTTAACCAGATCATTGCTGAGTCAGAGAATATTGCGGCTGCATTTATGGCTGCAATACCCTCTTGTGACGCACTCGTTGCGGGGCGCCACACAGCGTGTGAAAACCCCTGCGTATTTTGTTGCACTTTTTTGCGCGGCCAAAAAATGCGGCAAAAAGCGCGCGCAAAAAAGCGCAACAAAATACGCAAATGTGTGAACGTAGCCTAAATATGTCAATACTGATTCTTTTATTGTCAGAGAAGATAAGTTGCAAACCAGATAAGCTCCCCTGAGTGGACTACTCTTGCATATAACACAGTCAGAAAAGTGGTGTCTTTTAGGTCGCCTTCACACTGCGTAATTTGTACATTCATGTGGTTCTTGAATTTCATGGATCACATGGACAGGCACTGATCTGTTCAAACGGATGACAACTGATGTCCACGGACCATTTTTTTAACGGATCCGTGGATATCAGTTTTAAAACAGATAGATACGGATCCCAAATCACGCAGCGTAAAGGCAGCCAAAAGAGCATAGTTACTTTACCTCCCCAAACATCATCTGTCAGGGCATAGTCAGGAGACCACACCAAAATCAGCAGGTTAGGCCAACTACCATTCAATGTGTATCAGAGCAGGGTTTATAGAGAACCTATATGACTGAATAGTTCCCTGTAGGAAGGAATCACCAAACAAAAGTGAAGATATTGTCAAGATTAGAATATCTTTACTATAATCTGAATCGGCATGAGATGGAGTCTAGTTAATAGGTGTTACCTGTTACTTATGACCAACTGTACAGATTCTTTAATTTACCAAGGATGTATAAAAAAAAACAGAAATTGGGCCATAAAAATAATTCTTTCAATATATGATAATACATTTCTATAGAAAGGAGAAGATTGAGTATGATTAGGAAAGAGGAAGCATAAGATGTCAACATGTAGCAGCCAGACAGAGACCAGACCCTTCTTGTATCTTCCTCCTAAGGGTTGTCTCGTTTTAATAAAACCTGTTTTTAAACCTCCCATCATCTTCTCTCAAAACACAAAAATGATTGCAAACATTGTCTGTGACAGAAAAGCACTGTTCATTTCTGTACATTGCACAGTGACTTTCCTGTTGCAGAAGTAAATCAGCAAAAATAAAGAAAAAGAAGATGCCATTGTGGCACCCTGCGGACTGGTAGCCACAGAAAAGAGCAGTAGCTGGGATGGCAAGCCATTCACTCCAAACCAAAAGCACCCAACACATTCCCGAATCCGTATACCTAGGACTTTATGCCAGGTAAGGGAGAGGTGGGGAAGAGCTGAGTGGTGGGTGGAGCTTAGGAGACACCTGGGATAGAGGGAGGAGCTAGAGTAGTTTACCTCAGAGTGAGAGGGACAGTCAGAACGGAGTTGGAGCACAGGATGGGAGTGACATACAGAGAGAGACAGTAACAACAGAGGAAAATCACCGGGACCTGGCGGCCAGTGTCATCTTATGGCTGACCGGGTCCAAGACTACTGACCAGGTGTAGTGGAGAAGGATTCCAAGGTGGAAGACCGGCTTTATGGAGACACCGAGGGACTGGGTCGACGGACAGGGTACCAGCCCTGTAAAAGTGGTTGGCAGCTTCAAGCCCCGGCCACAGATTAACCGGTGTGGTGAAGGGTCTCTATGCCTGGAACCAAACAGACCGTCACACTGAAGAAAAACCTCATATAGAACTTGGGAGTCAGTGACAAGACCCCCTGAAAAGTCCGCGACTTCCGGCCCTGAGGTAGCGAGTGGTCCTGAGGAGAGAGACCCGGAAAGGCTTAAGAAAGAGGGTGCTTTGGTGAACCATACCAGCTGCTGACTGGCTACCGGTATGCTGACTGAAAGAAAACTGAGACTGTGTAAAAGCAAGCGGTGAAGTAAAGTACCCAGTTAAACTTGAGACATGTGTGAGTCTTTATTGAAGGTCCATGGCTGTGGAGACCAGCATCTAAGAAGAGGTCGAGATTGAGAAATCTGAAGCACACTTGTCAGTAGTAAGTGCATCCCCATCTTTACCTCACAACTACTTCGCCTAACCACCCCACAATAAACTATTATTTCCAGCCCAGGGGTTAAATCAGCCCTGCCTGTGGAGGGCTTATCACCTTGCTGCATCCCATCATCATCCTTTGGAGCTGAGACAAGCAGCGGTGGTCACATCTGGTCGCATACCACAGGTGGTGTCATAGTGACAAACTTTTATTTCATATTTTTCCCCTTTTACATTTTTCCCCTTTTTAATTGCAGTCCCTCCAGGGCCACGGAACTGGTCCACGGCCACTACTGTGACAATTCCCCCTGTGACCAGACAGCAGGGACCGGTCCCAAGTAACCCACGGCCCTGAGGCGATGCATTATGACTAAAGATATGATGCCGTCCAGAACTTTATTCCTACAGTGTATCTAGTAGCTGTGTGGCACCCCTACGGTTCGGGTGCCACAGGAACACCTGGTGCAGGGAGGGATTTCCACATCAGATAAACTTGTACATACAACACCTTCCATCCCAGACCTGAAGGGGGAGCCCTACTTGCTGCCTTCAGGCAAGGTCCCCTATAAATTCAGGCCCGGGGGAGCAGTTAGGCAGTGCAGTTCCAGGGAGGACTGTGAAGACATCTTGGTGAATGGTGCCGTGCTAGGCCCATACAAGAGGGAAGCCTAGCCAAAGTGAGGGATCCAAGAGTGATGGTCGGAAGCACGGCAAAGCAGAGACAGAGTGGGGGCAGAGAAACTATACCGGTTCACCCCAGCAAACAGCAGAAGCAACCCGGACACCGGAGTCCGAGTCTGCAAGGGTCCAGTTAGCCCAGCAGAAAGACCGGAGGACCAGAGAAACCTCAGTCTCATCGCATGCTATACAAGTGAGGGACACAGGAGAGGTCAGGGCCAGGTTTTAGACAGGCCAGGACTTAAGCACACACACAGAACAAGGAGGCCTCACAACCCATCTGGTTAACTATCACCCAACCACCTGGACAGTAACATGGATGTTACCTTGAATCACCATCATCAGTAAAAGGTATGGAAACAACTTCCAGCGTGTGTGTCTGTTATTACGGCCCCTGATCATGCCCTTAACATAGACTGTGTGCCAGCATCTCCACCTGATGAGCTGCCTTCCCCTGCAGCACAAGTGACAAAGCTGTGTGGAGAGCTGCCTCCCTGTGTAAAATCCCTATCCATCCATTACTGCCCCAGGGATACCCGGGGTTACCAACAAAGCTGCCTCGTAATCACTTCAGAGGTCTGCAAGCAGCACCAGTATCATTACCGGATATCGTAGGCGGCATCGCAAACTCTTTTTATTTTGTTTTATTTTTATTTTAACCCCTTTTTCAGCGACCACCAGGGCCACGGGTCCGGGCACAGGACGCCCGTAACATCTCCCAGTAAATCAACTCTCGGAGCCGGGTACCCCAATGGCCCTGGGGTGGGTCAGCTGAATTCCTTTATTTTGTCAGAGTGCACTACAGCTTCATGCTACAGGTTGCAAAAGAAGGAACACCTTTTAACAACCTATACTACTGATGGCCACTTTACACGTCTCAACATCGTTTCGATATTGTATACAACGGCATGGGAGTGCACATTTTTTTGGCTGAAATCCAAGATGGCATAGGAGCTGTCACACAGGGAGATATCAGCAGGCAACACAACTGCGATGTCTATGCCCCCTTGTACGCGCGAACTAGGGAACAACCATTTAACATGGGAGTGAATAGGGGACGTTGTGCTCCAAGTCGTTTGTTGGGCTGTCACACAGAACGATCCTGCCAGATCGTCCATGCAATATCGGGCAGCTGGAGAGCCTGCACAATTCTTCCCCGATATCGTTTTGGCATCGTTCTTGCATCGAATTGGTCATTTACACCACACAGCACACGAACGATATCGGCGCCAATGCACGAACTACGTGATTTTTTGTCGAAGTTGGACGACGATATCGGGACATGTAAAGCGGCCATTGCTCTTGGGCTACGATCACACTTAGGAGATTGCATCCGTTTACAGGATACATTTTATTTTTCATGGATTGTATCCTACTTGTTGCCTACATTAACGGAAGCACTTCCGTTAACGCATGGTACATACATGTACCATGCGTTATCTCATGCGTTGCCCATAGACTCCCTTGTTAACAAAGCATGTGTTTTTGAAAAAGCAACAAAAAACTTTGCAGGCCATGTTTTTAGTGGAACTAGCAAAAACGCATAGTGTCAAACGCATTGCACTTTTGCAATGCGTTTTTTTGCATTGGAGTCTATGGCTGTGTTAACGCATGTGTTTTTACACATTTGCACATGTAAAAAACACATGCTTTTAGCAGATGCATGACGCAAATGTGACCCTAGCCTTAGACTATTTAGAAGAAATGTTTTTTCATATATATACCAGGTGACAGCTTCCCTTTACGGTACACACTGGCTTGAAAGTCAGACGACTGCAATACAAGTTTTTCTCGCATTGCAGTCGGACCAATGTTATTCAATAGAACCAGATAATAGGCCACTGTGGTTAAACAGGCAAACTCTGAGTAAACAAAACCTATATAACAATGAGTTATCAGCCCAAATTGTGGTATAAAATTAATCAATTTTATTGGTACATAATTAAAATATACAAAACATTTATAAATAATACATCATTGGATAAAATACACCACGATAATAATGCACCAAAGTATTTCAAATTATTGCGGATCTTGAAACAGGGATAGGGGCCACAAAAATATTAAATAGTATGCCAATCTACGAGGGTATTATACATCCTATATAAGTCTATAAGACACCTGTATAGTAGTGATGGGTGAATCCTAAATTACTCGGAATCGCTTGACTCTAGCGAGTCCGAGCACAGGACTCGCTACTCGTTGCGAGTCTAGCGAGTCCAATGTTAATGAATGGGGAAGCGAGTAATAGCGAGTAGTGTGAGATTTACAAATCGCAGATGTGTCTCGGAAGCTTCAGCCTGAAGCAATCCTAGTTTTGTCATTTATTTGCATTGCTCGTTTACTTTGTAAGTAATCGCTGACTCGCACAGATAAGATCCTGTCTCCTCTGTACAGGCTGCCAGCTCCAGGGTCCTAGAGCCCGCCTGCTGCCTGATGTAGCAGTGCTGAGATTGTTCTCAGTCTGCTCATTCCCTGTGTACAGACATGAATGTCTGTGCACAGAGATGATGTAGCAGAGCTGAGATTGTTCTCAGTCTGCTCATTCCCTGTGTACAGACATGAATGTCTGTGCACAGAGATGATGTAGCAGAGCTGAGATTGTTCTCAGTCTGCTTATTCCCTGTGCATAGACATCTATATTTATGCACAGGGGATGTAGCAGAGAGGACATCGCGTTTTGGACTGCGTCGGACGGAAGAGGATTTTTTTAATTAAAGATGGAGTCCCTAATGGCTTTTTTTTTTATTTCTAATAAAAAATTTTCCTTGTGTTGTGTTTTTTTTAAAACAATTTAATAGAAATTCATGGCGGTCATGTCTAATATTGGCGTGACCGCCATAAATTTCGGGCTTAGGGCCAGCTGATAATACAAAGCTGGCCCTAACCTCTTTATTACCCAGCGTGCCACCGCCACCAGGGCCGCTGGAAGAGCGGGGTTCAGCGCCAGAGGATGGCGCTTCGATGAACGCGCCATCTTCTGGGGCGGCTGCGGGCTGCAATTTGCACCGGGGGGTGCCCAGAAAGCTTGGGCATCCCTGCGCTGCGGATTCCAGCCCCCAGCTGCTTAGCTGTACCTGGCTAGACATAGAAATTGCGCGGAGCCCCACGCATTTTTTTTTAATTATTTCATGAAATTCTGAGATTCTGACTCTGACTCTGACTCTGACTCTGAAATTCATGAAATAATAAAAAAAAAATGCGTGGGGCTCCGCGCAATTTCTATGTCTAGCCAGGTACAGCTAAGCAGCTGGGGGCTGGAATCCGCAGCGCAGGGATGCCCAAGCTTTCTGGGCACCCCCCGCTGCAAATTGCAGCCCGCAGCCGCCCCAGAAGATGGCGCGTTCATTGAAGCGCCATCCTCTGGCGCTGAACCCCGCTCTTCCAGCGGCCCTGGTAGCGGTGGCACGCTGGGTAATAAAGAGGTTAGGGCCAGCTTTGTATTATATCAGCTGGCCCTAAGCCCGAAATTTATGGCGGTCACGCCAATATTAGACATGACCGCCATGAATTTCTATTAAATTGTTTTAAAAAAAACACAACACAAGGAAAATTTTTTATTAGAAATAAAAAAAAAAGCCATTAGGGACTCCATCTTTAATTAAAAAAATCCTCTTCCGTCCGACGCAGTCCAAAACGCGATGTCCTCTCTGCTACATCCCCTGTGCATAAATATAGATGTCTATGCACAGGGAATAAGCAGACTGAGAACAATCTCAGCTCTGCTACATCATCTCTGTGCACAGACATTCATGTCTGTACACAGGGAATGAGCAGACTGAGAACAATCTCAGCTCTGCTACATCATCTCTGTGCACAGACATTCATGTCTGTACACAGGGAATGAGCAGACTTAGAACAATCTCAGCACTGCTACATCATCTCTGTGCACAGACATTCATGTCTGTACACAGGGAATGAGCAGACTGAGAACAATCTCAGCTCTGCTACATCATCTCTGTGCACAGACATTCATGTCTGTACACAGGGAATGAGCAGACTGAGAACAATCTCAGCACTGCTACATCATCTCTGTGCACAGACATTCATGTCTGTACACAGGGAATGAGCAGACTGAGAACAATCTCAGCTCTGCTACATCATCTCTGTGCACAGACATTCATGTCTGTACACAGGGAATGAGCAGACTGAGAACAATCTCAGCACTGCTACATAATGTCTGTGAGCAGGCGGGCTCTAGGACCCTGGAGCTGCACAGAGAAGACAGCTGGACTCGGCTCGCAAAGAAACAGCAGTTATCTGTGAGTTTCCCTGCTATCACTGGCACAGTAGCCAGTGATTACTCGCACGAGTCTAATGCAAACAATGGCAATCCTAGTTTTGTCAGCGTTTCTGACAAAACTAGGATTGATATTGATTTGCATTGGACTCGTGCGAGTAATCACTGGGAAACTCGCAGAGTACCGAGTCCTGCGAGTCCCTTACTACTCGCCGAGTAACGAGTCCTAGCGAGTAGATTCGCCCATCCCTACTGTATAGTTCAATTTATTTGAATTCATGAGAGTTCCTTGAGTGATATATTGGTACCACCTAGGGAGAAAAAATCAATCTCCAATTCCCACAACCAAGTAATGTGGTCCAGATAGGCTCTATGTGAAAGAGGTTAAAGTGCCAGGTGTAATGCAATTAAACACCCAATAAAATCAACTTGGTTGTGGGAATTGGAGATTGATTTTTTTCTCCCTAGGTGGTACCAATATATCACTCAAGGAACTCTCATGAATTCAAATAAATTGAACTATACAGGTGTCTTATAGACTTATATAGGATGTATAATACCCTCGTAGATTGGCATACTACCGTATTTAATATTTTTGTGGCCCCTATCCCTGTTTCAAGATCCGCAATAATTTGAAATACTTTGATGCATTATTATCGTGGTGTATTTTATCCAATGATGTATTATTTATAAATGTTTTGTATATTTTAATTATGTACCAATAAAATTGATTAATTTTATACCACAATTTGGGCTGATAACTCATTGTTATATAGGTTTTGTTCAATGTTATTCAATGTCCGAGAGCACATTTGCCAGTGTCGGGCGTTTTTTCTCATCCGATTGACAGACGAGAAGCCAATCGCAACATGCTGCGACAGTATGCGATTCACGCCCCAGACTCGCCAATGCAAGTCTATGCCTCCGACAAAATCACGGACCGCAGTCGTACCGCACAAGGACCATCTGAGTCGGACACATTTTTTTTCACTGATACATTATCATTCTGCAGCTGAGAACACTGCAAAATGTTCCTGTAAATGATTATACAGTAAATAGATGCTGAGAAAAAAAAAACGATTGCACTCAGATATGATCTAAGAGAAATGTCGGACAGTCGCATCGCAGTTGGATGCAAAACAGACCAAAACTCGGTCAACACTCGTAAGACTCTAGGGAACGACAATTGAACAACATTTTTTCTCGCCAGTGTGTTTCCACCCTAAGGCCTTAACTGGATACCCAAGAGTTGGAGTATTTTGATGCATACAATAGAGCATTGCCCTGCATAAAAATCTTAGTTCATCTTCAATCCAAAAAAGGTCCAATTGGCCCATCTTTCATAATACCAGCCAATAGCGGTACCCCACCTCCACCTCACTGGCATCTGAGACAAAGTGGAGACCTATGCCATTTGTATTTAGTTATTCAAAATCCCAAAATTCTGGTTATTTATTTTTATTAAAAATATTAATATTTAAATATGGCAAAGGAAGATGAAAAGTTCCAGCACCAGGCATCTCTTCATTAAAATCTTCAATATTTTATTTCCATGTCAAGAATAAAACATCATGTGGGGACGCAGCCCGTAAATGGCTGACGCGTTTCGAGCAAAGTTCTTAATCACAGTCAATGCCTAGGGGCTGCATTCTTCCTTTGCTATTAGCTATTGCTATTGCTAATCTTATCAGGGTTATTTAAAGCTATACGGACAAAGTTCAGCAAGTGGTCAAAACAAGATGATTTAAAAAAGATTCAGGAGATATATAGTATACACACGCACAGATGCCCTTTCATACTAACTGTGGGTTGGTCATTAGCAGTTCTTTAGCACAATAGAAAGATAAGTATATAATAATAATAATTTATTCACTAACATAGCCCCATATATTCCATAGCACTTTGTATACATCATAATCATTGTCTCAAATAGGGACCACAATATAAATTCCCTATCAGGATGTCTTTGGAGTGTTGAGAGAGACCGGAGGAAAACGACGCAAACACGGGGAGAACATACAAACTCCTTGAAGATGTTGTCCTTGGTGGGATATTATACATGTCAAATATGTTAAATGAGTCATAAGGAGGATGTAACACGTGAGACTTTGCAGCAAAACATGTCAAAGCAGAGGTGGGCATATCATTGGCATACCTTGGGCAGCTTCCCAAAAATACGGGGTACACAAGCACCTGGAAAGCACCAGGTGGCTTCTGTCAGAGACACATTATTGGACTACAAAGGGCCAATATACGGCTTCTGTGTGTGTTCACCTCTGTATCAAAGAGACTTACGTTACTCCCTATATCCAATCACTTGTACGCTCATATTACTGGTGCCTCAAAAAATTCTCCAATATCCAACCTTCATAACTGTAATATGGTACGTTTACACGCCACCACAGGAAGGAAGAAACCTCCAGGCACCGGACACAATTGTGCCTGTTGCCATGAAATCACTACAAAATGGCGGCGTGTAATTCAGGGAGTTCCTTCCCGTGTCTGGCTGTTCCTTCGTATACCTGTTTCTGAGCCGTGCTCAAAAACAGGAAGGAACAATTCCTATGGTGGCGGCGTGTAATCGGGGCACCGGCACAGTATTTGCGTCGCCTAGTGAAAACCAAGGTCCCTGCCAAAGCGTCATGGTTACCACGCCCCATCAGCTATCATTGGTGGGGTCTACTGTGTAACCATTGGCTGTCCCTGCACAGGGCGCCATATTCAACGAGCTGACCAGTCACACTAGACATTTGCAATAGCGTCATGTATTAGCCAGCCTTCCTGCGCAGGTTGGCCAATCATGATGCTATTGCATTGTCCAATCACCGTACGAGCGTCATGTAATACACAACTCTTTCACGCCTATGAACTTACGGCGCACAATATGTACGCCCATATTCCTTTGTGGTAGCAGCCTGTAAACTAGGGAAGGTACTCCACAGGAGGTAACCCACAGCACCCGTCGGCAGTTCCGGGGAACAAAAATACCTTCACTGGAGCACGTTGTGGCGGCGTGTATATGCAGCATCGGCGACCGGTATCCACCGTTAAAAACGCGCGCATGCGGTGGCTACCGGTTGCTGCACTCTGTGGCGGCGTGTAAAGGTACCATTAAGGTACTGTCAGACGGGGAGACATTGCTAGCAATGTCGGCGGGGAATCGAGGGAGCGCGCATCCCTGCCAACAACGCCGGTGAGATGCCACACCCTGCGATGTCACCGGCGACGCAACAGCGATGTTACCGGCGACATCGCTGCCAGGGTTAAAATCCACCCTGGTGGCGATGATTATAATGGGAGCCTATGGCTCAAGTCAGCGGTAACATCGCCCTTGCCACGTTACACAGGGCAATGCGTATACATCGCCTGAGAGTGATCGCAAGGTTTCACTACATTTCAGTGAAACTTGGTGATCACTTTCAGGCGATATATCGACCAAATATCGCCCTGTCACACGGGGCAACTCTACGGCGATATCGCCGCAATTAGGCCACGCCCCTGTGTCGCCGGAAAAATCGCTGGCGATGTTGCCCCGTGTGACGGTACATTTACTGTCTTATACAACCGTGTCTTAATTATGGCAATTCACTACTTACTGGTCTTCCTAAACTTGCCCCTGTGTAATCTATTCTGAATTTAGCAGGCAGCATGATATTTTTACCCAGCCTCTATATGGATGCCTCCAACTTGTGCCGGTCACTGCACTGGTTGCCCATCACTAATTCAACATATACTCATCACATTCACAAAGCTCTGCACTGTGCTGTGCCATCCTAAATATTCTCTTTTGTCTCAGTCTACAACCCTGCCCATGCTCCTGGTTATGCTAATGATCCAGCATAATCCTCATACTGGCATCTTCAAACCTTTTCTGCACCAGTTCTTTGAAATGGGTTTTCCCAGACACAGTTTTAACTGTGCCCTAAAGCACATATATTCGGTAGGGCTATCACACCTAACTGTTCTCGGTTCTCCCTTACTGCATTTTTGTCTCCAAATTTGATCCCTTGTGTCATCTGTTCTCACACTATCCATGCACTTGGTGGCACTTTGTGCCTGTACATAATAGTAACTGACTGACAGTATAGTTAATTCAACTTTACACAAATGCTTGTGGTTTTTTAATAAAAATTATTATAGGGGGATGCTACCATATGGCAGTGGTAATACAACACAATTTCAGTGTTTGATTTGGATGGTCAAAAACTTGCTTAGGGTGCTTTCACACTACGATTTTTGCATTTCCGATGCTGTCCGAAGAAAATCGGACAGCATCGGACCGATTTTCGGATCCCATGCATCCCTATGGGGATCGGACCGAATCGGATGTGCACTAAATGCCATCCGATTTGGTCCGATCCGATTCTGCACGATTTTGGCCAATTTTTTTCAGGAGAAAAAAATCGTTGCCTGCAACGATTTTTTCATCCGATTACAAAATCTGACAGACTCGGATCGGATCAAATCGGATGGCATTTAGTGCACATCCGATCTGACCCGATCCCTAACATGGGGCCCTATGGAGAAGGGTCCGAGGAAACATGTGATGTCTCCTCGGACCCCATTTTACTGTACTGAGCATGCTCAGTACAGTAAAACTGCTCCTGGGAGCACAAGGGTTAAAAAGAAAAAAAAAAAAAGTTTATTCTCACCTCTCCCCGAGCCCCCGCCGTCAACCGCCATCTTCCTCTAGGCTCCCGGTGGCTCCCGCAGGCTGCCGGTGTCAGCAGAGGTGTACCTCTGCTGTTCAGGACCTGCGGTGATGTCACAGTCATGTGACCGCGGGTTCACCATGGTAACCCGCGGTCACGTGACTGTGACATCACCGCAGGTCCTGTGTACAGCAGAGGTACACCTCTGCTGACACCGGCAGCCTGCGGGAGCCACCGGGAGCCTAGAGGAAGATGGCGGTTGACGGCGGGGGCTCGGGAGAGGTGAGAATAAACTTTTTTTTTTTTTCTTTTTTTGCAGCCCGGCGCCGATTTTATGCCGGAATCGGGTGCCTATTTAGCACCCGATTCCAGGCATCAGAAGGGAGCCGATGCTGTCCGATTTATATCGGACAGCATCGGCTCCCTCAAAATCATGGTGTGAAAGCACCCTTAGGGAAATTCTAAGGCCACGTGCACTTGTTGAGTACTCGGTGAGGATTTATTACCTCAGTATTAGTAGCCAAAACCAGGTAACAAAAACTCACCAAATACTCACTGTGTGCACACGACCTAAGACCTCTGCAAATCTCCAATTATTTAACTGTGTTGCAGCACCATGTCCACATGTTGAGTATTTGGAGAGTTTTTTACTTCAGTATTTGTAGCCAAAGCCAGGAGTGGGTGATAAATACAGAAGTGGTGACGTGTTTCTATTAGACTTTTCCTCTGATTGTTCCATTCCTGGCAAGCCACCGGAGAGCGTAGTGAGGGGGCTCCATGGTGGCTCCCCCCACCCCAAGCTCTTTATTAGCTACTTTGATTTTGTAGTTAGAATTTTTGTAACAGGTGTGATTGCTCATCCCTGCAGGCATCCCTGTATGGTAACCGGATTGCTCAGGATTACACATCCTGACCAATCCAGTTACCGAATTGCGGTTTCCTCCACACATTTTTTCAGAAAAATGTGTGGGACTGCAATTGCGTTCACCGCATTCGGATCTGGATGCGGTGAACGCAATTCTATGTTGAAGTGTGACCCTAGCCTGTGAACTAGTTGTTGCTGCAAGCTGAAAACCGGAAGGCATATAGTCAGGATTTTTGTGTGTTCTGGGAAGTAACAACAGGGCAGTATATATATACTGTGCAGCAGAATACTTTAAGTCGCCCACCTTATGTGGTTTAAATTCGTAATCGTAATAACATGGTACCTGGAAATGTTGTTTTAAATATGTATTTTAATGAATAAAAAATTGATTTATTTAATAATATATGGTTTCACTTGTTATCTGTGCACCTTTGTAGGTGTGTATACAGGTAATTTTGGTTATAATTATTATTACCATCACTGCCCCGGGGAACCAGCCTCTGTCCGCAGAGAGCCGTTACTTCACCGGCTGCCCAAACATCATCCCCGGAGATTCTGCAGCAGCAGTGGTCACTCTGACCACAACCCATGGGTGGCATCATGACAAACTCCCCTGTAAATATTCCCCCCATTACTTGTGGGCTCGGGATACGGTCCGGACCAAGACTGCCGTGACATCCCCAGTGCTACCCCGGTCGGGTACCGAGTACCCCGGCCCAGTGGGCTCCTCAGGCTTATTAACCCCTCACATGCTGATAGGAGAGGACAGCATGTCTCTAAGGGGGGTGGGCACCCCCTACAGACATGTTGCCTACAGCTACTATTAATATTTCACGTTTTAATAAACATTTAACACTTTGTTCATCCCCGCGGCAGCAGGGATGAGCAAAGTATAAGGTAACCGCATTGCTCCGGATTACACATCTGGAGCAATCCGGTTACTGCATTGCGGTTGACAGAACACAGTTTTGAAAAAAAAATGTGTCTGAAGGCAATTGCGTTTACCGCATCCAGATCTGTATGCGGTCAACTTAATTGCCTTGCCAATGTGACCCCAGCCTCAATGGTCCCAGGGTATAGTTTCGGCTAGGCCATAATATATACAGTGTATATTCTGGCCTAGGCCACTTTAACCCCGGGTATATTCTGGGCGGGGGGTTAATCTAGCCTGTTACACCGGAACACTTGCAGAAAGACTGCGCTGGACCTAATGCATTCCCTATGGAACTTGCGAATATGTCCGGCACTTGCGTATTAGCTGCAATCCGACCAATCCAGCACTTGCGGCAACGGACAAAAACGGCTGCTAGCAGCTGTTTTTCAACTCCCCGCAAGTGCAAAACCGCAAGTGCAGCGCATGTCCGCAAGTCCAATAGGGAATGTATTAGGTTGAACGCAGTCTTGCCGCAAGTGTTCCGACTTCGGCAGATCAGGTACATCTTCCTGCTGAAAAATGCTGAAAACTGCTGATGTGAATGCAGCCTTATAACAGCAACATTTTAGAAGTTTCAGCAGCAAGACACCTGTTTAAAGAGAACCTGTCACCCCACCAGGGACTATTAAGGTAAAAGAGCCACCTTCAGCAGCACTAAGGCTAGGGTCACACTTGAGGGCTGGATGCAATTTTCCATGCGATTTTGCATCCATAGGATATAATCGCAAAAACGCATGCCCCAATACCAAAAATGCATGGCTAAAGTGCCATGTGTTTTCTGGATGCGTTTTTGGCTCCTTTGTGGTAGCGGCGTGTAAACCAGGGAAGGTATTCAACAGGCAGTAAGCCGCAGGAGCTGTCGGCACTTCCGGGGAATGCAAATGCCTTCAGTGGAGCACGTTGTGGCGGCGTGTATATGCGGCATCAGGGATCAGTATCCACCGTTAAAAAGGCGCGCGTGCACGTGCGGTGGCTACCTGTTGCTACCTGCTGTGGCAGCGTGTAAAGGTACCCTTAGGGTGCGTGCACACGATCAGTATACGCAGCGTTTTGGACGCAGTGTCTTGCTGCTGCGTCCAAAACGCTGCGTAGTACAGTGCAAGCATAGTGGATGGGATTTCAAGAAATCCCATCCTCACTATGCTTAATCCGCTCGCAGCGTGTTTGGAGCTGCGGTGCAGGTTGCCGCCAGTCCACTCCGCCGCAGCATGTTTATTTCATGCTGCGGAGTCGGAAGCGGCTGCCACAGAGAGACTGCAGGGAGAAGCTTCCCTGCACCCGCCATATACGGTGAGTACAGGGCGGCTGGGGTCTCCCTGCGGTCACCCGCGGCTTCACTCAGGGTCCAGAGGAGCTGCATCCAGCACGCAGCTCCTCCGGACTGTGAGCACATGGCCTTAGGGTGGAGGCACACTGTGCGAGTGACTCGGGGGAGTGCAATGCAAGGGAAACTCGCATTGCACTCAGACCAGTGTTGCCATATCAGGCAGGGCAGACTGGTACGAGTCCCAGGCACTGAACTTGCACTACAAGTCAAATGCAAATTCACTCGCACCATGCTGTGACTGAACAGGTGTTTGATGACGTGCGAGTGGCTAATGAAAGTCTACGGGTGCGAGGAAACCTCGCACCCAGACAGCACACTATGCGAGTCACTTGCGCATGTGCTATTCTCCCGACACAGGAAAGTCCTATAGCTATATATCTACAGTGCACGCTACCCGGGAACTTAGATCACATGATGTACAGATATCGCGCCTGCGTGTCAGGTTTTGCCTTGGTTTTATGTAAATCAAATACTGCGTTTTTGGTTTCCAGCAATACCTATGTGATTCTGGAAAAGCTGTGCACACACATTGGTTTCATTTCTCTGCAGACAGTGTCAACATCCCAGGTATTGCTGTATTTTTGGTTCCCAGCTAAACCTATATGATTCAGGGATTAGCTGTCCCGACACACTGGTCTTATTTTTCTGCAGAAAGTGGACTCAACACCACAGGTTTTGCTGTGTTTTTGAAAGAATGAACATGTCAATTCTTTTCTGTGTTTTTGCTATAGTTTCTTTGGCAAATCTGCAGCAAAACACAGCAAATTCTGTGGTGTTGACACTATCTGTGGAGAAATAAAACCAATGTGTGTGGACAGTTTTTCACAGAATCACATAGGTTTGGTTGGAAGCCAAAATTGCAGGATTAGATTAGCATAAAACCAAGGTAAAACCTGACCCCAAAAACGCAGCAAAACCTTACCTGTGGAACATAGTCCAGGGTCACATTTGCGTTTTGACCCTGGCCTGCCGGATTCCGGTTTTAACTTAGAACTTTTTCCAGCGTCGCATAGCGTCACCGCTATGCGGTGCTGGAAAACGCAGTCCCTAGTTACCCGATGTTTACCTTAACGACCTGTCACACAGGCAGAGGCTCGGAGTGCGCTTTACAGCGCCGCACAGGAAACCGTTGCAGACATTTGAGTGTACATGCGTTTTTCAGCTCCACTTGCGTTTTTTCCCCCAGTCCAAAAAACGCTGCATGCAGCGTTTTTTGGGTGCTGGAAAAAAACACAGGGGTGGTTTTCCAAAAACGCATGTATTTTTTTAACATGGGGCCCTATGGGAAACTCATGCGTTAACGCAGGACACCTATAGGCACCTGCGTTAACGCATGCGTTAACGCTAGCGTTTTTAAAGTGCTCAGTTAAGCACCCTGCGTTAACGCTAGCGTTTTTGCCTGCGTTTTTGGCCAAAAAATGACTAAGTCCAAAAAAGTGTCAAATCCTTTCAGACACACAAGGGACATTTTTTAGCACTCCTAAAAAAACGCATGTGGTTTTAGGAGTGCTAAAAAAACGCAAATTGTGTGTGAACAATGCCTATATTATATATGTTCAGGCATAAACACTGAGTCTATGAGTATTAATTTTGCCTCCATACTATAAATTAATGGCACACAGTTATCATCTAGTAGTCAAATACTGTCCAGGTGGGCAGCAGAAAATCACCACACTGCAGACTAGACTAATTAAAATACTGATCAAGAGCAGTCAAAAGCGGTATACTCATGACAGAGTTTGTCCAGAAGAGCAATATTATAATATGTAATAATGATAAATTATATAAAACAATAGAAAAGAAGTGAGACTCCTAGTCCTACCTAGTGATGTTCGGGTTCGGTGGACCCACCCAGATTTATTTTAAAAGTTGAGTTCAGGACTGGACGTGACTTATACTTGAGTCTGAACCCCAAACTAGATATGGGATGGGGGCTGTAAAAAGAAAAAAACGTGGATTAAACACAAGCGTTATACTTTCCGGTGTTCCGCCATTTGTACTTCCTGGGCCGCTCATTAACTTCCTGGTTAGTCACTGCAGAGGAGGGCAAAAAACAATTAAAGACGTTGTCACAAAGAATGGGCGTCTGTGATTGGCTGTTGGAGTAACTTCGAAACATCCAATACATTCTAGCATCTACCGTGCAGTTCGGGTTCGCCCATCACTACTCCTCACTGATCACCCAGGGCTCCTGTTCTTATCCTCAACCAGTGATTTCCATTGTGTCAAGATGGACAAGAAAGTGAAGACCAGTAGGTACCTGGGAAGTGATGGAATGGGACTATTAAGGGTGAGTTTTACTTCCTTTATATTTTTTATACCAGTTAACCCTTTAAAAAAGATTATCACCTGGACAGCCCCTTTTTGATCCAATGACTTACAGGTGATTGATTCTCTGGAATTTGCTGTCAGCCTTACCAGTCTTCTTCATCCATCGCAAGCCACCATGAAGACTTCTTTTAGCTTCTACAGATTTTGATGCGCCCTATTCACTAAACCCTAATCCTGCATCCCCCTTAAATTATCCCATTTTATATATATTAATGTGTTTGCTTTGGACCCAATACTGAACCTCAAATTAAACACTGCTGTACAGATAGTGCCTTCATTGTAGTGCCACACAGTGAATAGCACCATGCGGATATTGCCACACAATAAATAGCACTATACGTTATAATATATTGCCATAGGAAAAGATAATGCTCCATAAACATTTTTCCTATATACCTATATTGAGTTTCTGGTTTACCGTAGTTTAAATCCTTGGTCATATGAGAAGGCTCGATATTGACTATTTCTAACAGTTGGCACTAGAGTTCAGGTCCTCATTGAAGAGGCAATGTTCCCGTATATTTAGTGGCAATTTATTTTGCTCCATATAAAGCTGAGCACAATATAAAGCTTTGAATACAAAATTAAGACAAAAGGAGTGCTTATGGATTGTACCTGGTGGTCTGGTGGGGCAATGTAATTAGTACCAATTCCCACTAACCTTACCGGTTTGTACACCCATTACACCTGATGAAGGCAAATTTCCGCTCGGAAAAGTGTTGTGATACTTAATATAGGTTTATAAAGAAAAATTTAAGTCCCCAGCACCTGTTATCTCCCTCTCCTACACCCGACGCTTCATTGGACTGCACTACAATCTCTTCCTTGCAATATAAAGCTATGTCCTCAATGAAGTGCTGTACTAAGGAAACCATGTCTACTGCCTAGGGCACAATGCATTCCTGATTGTAAGCCAATTACTCACTGCTCTTCCCTTCTTTCTTCAGGCTTGATGATGCAAATGACACAAAGAGTACGAGCGTTATATCATAGACTGCAGGAAAGTCTCCGGGAAGTCCCACAAAAAGTTTTTTGATGCTACTAAAACTCTTTGGAATATACATGTATCCAGTCCTACACATGTACTATGCTGCCGTCCTCCTGGACCCCTCATAACCTGCTACCAGATTAACAGGTAATTCTCAGATTAATCTGTTATTGTATTATCTTTGACAAATTACAATGCTGGAACAATGAATGGAAACTTGGCAGAATTTTACTTTATAATTTTACTAATGCGAAATATTCAACTCTCATATTGGTTCATCAATAATTAAATTAGGCTCCCTTCACATCAGCGGTTTTCGCTAACGTGCGGCAGATCCGGCAGGTGACGCCGCATCTGTCGCATCTGCCACCTAACGGCCGACTTGCAGCCCGGATCCGGCAAGCCCCATGCATTGTCAATGGGGCTTGCGGTCCGGTGTGGCAAGTGCGGTTCTGCCAGATGCGGCACATCCGGCACTAAGCAGCATTTTTTTTTCGTGGCCGCAAGTGTTTGATCCGGCGTAACCGCACTTGTCGCACCGGACCGCAAGCCCCATAGACAATGCATGGGGCTTGCTGGAACTGGGCTGCAAGTCGGCCATTAGGTGGCAGATGTGGAGCCACCTGCCGAATCTGCCGCACATCAGCGAAAACCGCTGATGTGAAAGGGCCCTTACACAGTAGATATTATTATTATTATTATTACTATTTATTTATATAGCACCATTAATTCCATGGTGCTGTACATGAGGAGGAGTTACATATAGAATTATAGAAATACTGTAGTTTACAGTAAACAACTTAACAATGACAGACTGGTACAGAGGGGAGAGAGAGTACCCTACCCTTGCGTGCTTTTATTCTACAAGATAGTAGGGAGGAGACAGTAGGTCAGGGGTGCAGTAGATCGGGGCAGCATCTCCGGTGATGGTGAGGTGGAAGCTCCAGTGATGGTGATATCAGTGTTTATTACTCTACCCGTTCCTGCATTATTGTGAAGGTTATAATCCCGATATGAGGAAATCCCACTGGTCCATTGAAATATTTTGTAGATATTAAATAATCTTGAAAATCCTCCTTCTATGAATGCAAAAGAGAAGACTAAATAGTTGACAAAAAAAAAGAGGAAGCCAGAAAAAAACCCTGCATTGCGTAAGAACAGTCACCGGTCTATAAAAGCAGCCGCCTGGCTGGAGACAGATCACAAAGCTGAGAGCTCACACAGACAACATCTCCACCTCCGGATCAGGGCACTCCCAGGACTTTTATTTTCTACAACTTTTATTTAAGGTATTTTATGATTTTTGACTTAATAAGTGTTTTATGTATTATCTTGCCATATTTGTGTAGGTCTGGATATTTTGCCTGCATATTTATGTCATATATTTTATTCCTACAGATATAATGGCAATGGCAGAAGTACCAGAATTTAATGAAATTTCAATGGACTACAGGTAATAATTTATATACATCTACCTAAGGCGGCCGTCACACGCACAGATATCTCTTGCGAT
>JARQOC010000004.1:62245582-62263082 GCA_033576535.1 Allobates femoralis
TGTCATGCCTATTTCTTATATATTTCATTTTTTGTTCATATTTGTACTATTTAAAAAAAACAAAACACTTTTTAGGTACAGTAGTTTACATATTTTTGAGAAGACAAAAATCCTATAGTTCAAAAACTTGACGTGATAGAGAAAAACTGAGATCATTTCTGGATTCAGCATCCAAAAATTTATTAAACACAGTTGTCTGACCTAACTCCTAAAAAATTGTGTTCTCCAGTGATTGTATTAGGGAAGAAATGGTGATTCCATAAATGTCACCTGAACAGTGCTGGTGTCCCGTATAATTCCTATTGGTTTGCCTTGATGTAAAAGCTCCAGACTTAAGCCACATAGGTATTAGTAGTCCGTCTGTCACTTTCAGTCACTGTTAGTATATCACAAGCGGAGTCCCCAAATAACATTTATATAAGGTCAGGTCTCCAAAGGATAGGTAACATCTAATATCATACATTTAGCATCCACATAAATACAGTAGATGATATATACACATATATGACCACAGGTTATGGTCTTTTAACGCCCGACGCGTTTCGCCTTTCTTATAATTTAAAGGCTCTTCAGGGGCTTATGCATCAGGATATATGATAAAACATCAGATGATGGACGGGTTCCTTATGATATTCAGGTAGCCCGTGTTGTGAGATCTGGTCCCAGGTTGCTTTCCTTATCTCAGATGGGAATGGAAAAAGATCCTATATGTATATGTGGGGGTCTCACGTCCACAGAGAGTTCTTTCTGTAAACATAGGAGAAAACCATGGTTGTCGTATTACATGAGGAAATATCCCCAACGGTAACGTATTTTCCGGCGTATAAGACGACTGGGCGTATAAGACGACCCCCAACTTTTCCACTTAAAATATGGAGTTTGGGATATACTCTCCGTATAAGACTACCCCCTCTTCTACGGCATGATTCCCACTATGACCCCCACACAATATAATGGACCCACATATAGAATAATGACCCCTACATCTCTTCACACTGTATTATGGCCACCACACAGCCCTAAAATAGCCCTGCATAAAGTATAGAGGCTCCCTCATACCCCTTCAAGTATTATCATGCTCCCACAGAGCCCTCTAAGTATTATAATGGCTTCCATATAGTATAATTGTCTCCATAAATTATAATGCATCATCAAAGTCCTCAATATATTATAATGCACCCCGTAGTCCTCCATATAGTGTAATGCACCCCCGTAGTCCTCCATATAGTGCAATGCACGCCATAGTCCCCTAGATAATATAATGCACCCCATTGTGCTCCATATAGTGTAATGCACCCCCGTAGTCCTCCATATATTATAGTATTACAGTGGTGGTGGGGGAGTACAGCCTCCATCAACCCCCAATATTCCTCTGCAGTCACATACACAGTCAGACACACACAGTCAGACACACACAGTCAGACACACACAGTCAGACACACACACAGTTAGACACAGACACACACACACAGTAAGACACACACACAGCCAGACACAGACACACACAGTCACACACAGACAGTCAGACACACACTCAGTAAGACACAGACACACACAGTCACACACAGACAGTCAGACACACACTCAGTAAGACACAGACACACAGTCACACACACACAGTCAGACAGACACACAACACGCACACAGTCAGACACAGACACACACAGTCACACACACACACACAGTCAGACACAGACACACACAGTCACACACACACAGTCAGACACACACACACAGTCACACACACACAGTAAGACACACTGTGCCACCGGACCCTGCCGGAGCTTACCACCGCCACCGCCACCGCCGCTGTACGTAGCCGGGCACCGTAGCTGTACGATAATAAGCCATCAGCCAATCAGGCAGCTGCTGGCGTCTGATTGGCCCTGGCATTACCATACATACACACTGAGCGGTGCAGTTACCTCCGTTCAGGAGATGTACGGTAATGCCTCAGCCAATCAGACACCAGCAGCCTCCTGATCGTACATCTATGGCGCCCGGCGGCTATGTACACAGCGGTGGTGGCAGCGGGAAGCTCCGGAAGACATGGACGGCAGAGGCAGGTGAGTATCATTTTTTTTTCTTGCCTGCCACCTGCCACCACTCATTTTCGAAGGGGGGGGGCCCTTATATTATGCACGGCGGACCGATGCCGGCATTTTTTTCCTCAGTACCCCGCCTGACCCGGCGTATAAGGCGACCCCCGACTTGGGAGGAGAATTTTAGGGGTTAAAAACTCGCCTTATACGCCGGCAAATACGGTAACTAAAGAAAATATTCTTATTTGTATAAGAACCTCCACCATTGTAAAAGAGTGATTATATTCGACTACACATATCATCCACTGTGTTAGTATGTGATCAAAAAAACAATGGACATTGGTGGAAATACCTATGACGTCACCATGTTGCACTTTTCTCCCCAAGGTTAAATAGTTAATTTGGATCTTGTTGCATTTCAATAAGAAACTATAAAAAGGAATGGAAACGGGGTGAGGGGGGGTAATAAATTTTCAATTAAAACCAGTGGAGAGATGAATGACAACCAGAAGGGAAAAGAGGGGGAGGAAAAAAGGAGGGGAAGGAAAGATAATTGACCTTATATATGTTTGTAAATTATCAATATTACATACCCTCCAGATGTTCCAAAAGACCCCTAGAGTCCAGACCCCTATTGTTTTAAACTCTGTGGTCCTGAAACAAATATACATGCATATAGTACATGTATGTATCTCTACATATGTAAAAATAAGTTTTGATCATAGGTTAAAACACGCGTACCTTGTTTGGATGATATGTCCCTTGTTGAATGTGGATGGTCTCACTATCAAATAGAAGTTTATTGTGGTCACAGGGAGCCCCAGTTGTCTCCTGTTACCTAGGTCCTGCTATATGTTAAGGCCCATTGGATTCTGTCTCTGTGGACAAATCATTATGTTTAATAGACCTGTTAGTCTCCTCATGTTATTCCCTCACTCTTAACTTATTCTCCCATATCTCCATTTACCTTTTCTGTGGAGACTCACAGCCTGGTGTCCAGCTTCACAAAAACGCCTGTTGCGCGGTCAGCATCCTCACCTCAAGTGATAGATGTGAGCCGCCGCCCGACTGCAGGGTTAATATAGTACAGCCCCAATCACAGTCTCTGCGCCACCTCCCAGTGCTCATTTGCATGCGGGCAGCGCGTGCGTTCCAGCCGGAACGCACGCCTTCCTACTGCGCATGCGCCCGCCTCCCTCCCTAGCGACGCGTCGCTCCATCCGCTCTATGCGGGTTACGTCACACGGTGGGTGGGAGTCAGTAAGGCGCATGCGCACAAGTACTCGGCACCATGTAAATACTGCGGTGATTCCCTGAGTGATCTGGGAACACGCTTAAATGGGTGATGGTTAGGAGGAGGGGAATGACTGTGCTTGAAGTTTAGGTTATGTTGTTTAGGTCCCGGAACTCAGATGGTACCACATTAAAAGGTATATATAAGAGATAGGGAGATTCACAAGGGGAGGAGGTACAATTTCCAACATACTTCATTAGATATGGTGCAACTATAGTTTGACCAAAGGAAGAGATAACGGGCATATATTCCAGACTAAAAGGCTTTGTGTAGAGATCATGCCACACATATGGCTCATATTTCTTCCTCCATCTAAATGTTGGATCAGTTTCTCAGCAACCTGGTGACCTCATTGTAAGAGAGGTCTAAATTCAAAGATTAGAGGCATGGTAAAATCACCATGCATGTTTACAAAATTATCTCCTTTACATCCCTTTTGGATCAGTGAGGAGGGGCTGGTTTCATATAGGTGCTCTTAGGGGTTACTCTTGGGACATTGCCTCATGTATTAGGTTGGATTTCAGAGATGAAAAAGCATTTCCATCTATAAAGTACATGAACTCAGGATGGCAAATTGTGGGGAATAAGAATGAGATTATTATTAAAGATAGTCAGATTAGTCCATACACTGCAAGAGGGTATACAGGTTAAGGAAAAAATAGGGATCTTTAGGGTATTTTGCTTCTTTCTATTTCATAGTTCCTCTCTCCAAAATGTATATATATATATATATATATATATATATATATATATATATAAGGGGTTTATATACGATTTCGGAACCCGATATAAGTGGGAGAGAAACTATTATTGTCTCATTGGTGGGATAGGAGGTGAAAAGGGGGCAAGTTATATGAAGCATGTATAGGTTTGGATCTCATTTAGTCCCAATGGGGCCACCGTTTTTAATCTATGATTCCATCTTGCTTCTTTTTGAAGGATTAATTTGTCCCAATCCCCCCCCACCCCCCGTTTTAGATGGTGTAACAACCTCGATTCCCATAAATGAGACCGAGGTTACATCTCCCTCATGTTCGCTTCTCACATGTCTCGCTATCGGTGTATCTTTGTTCTTCCTAATGTCCCCCATATGTTCACCGATGCGTTTCTTAAGTCCCTTTTTGTTTTCCCTATGTATTCCATACCACAGGTGCATTTGCAAAGGTATACCACCCCTGATGTGTTACAGTTTGCAAAGTGGCGTATTTTGTAAGTTTTTCCGGTATTTCTACTTACAAATTCTTTGCCCGTGCATATGTATCTACAATTTACGCATCTGCCACACCTAAATGTTCCCGTTTGTCTATTATCTAACCAGGTGCTTTTGGTTTTGGGTGGGTTATACATACTATGCACAAGTTGGTCTCTTAGATTCCTGCCTCTCCTGTATGTGATGGCTGGAAAAGGTGTTATCAAGTCACTGAGATCAGATCTCAAAATTCTCCAATGTCTGTTGATTATTTCGCGGACATCCCTGGATCTATTATCAAATTTTCCTATGATCCTTAGGGTAGTTGATTCCTTTCTGTTTTTTAATTTCAGAAGGTCCTCCCTTGGTGTAGCGTCTGCCTTCTTAAAGGCTTCATTCAAAATTGGTTCAGGGTAGCCCCTATCTTCGAATCTTCTTTTTAGATCTTGGGCCTGATTGTAAAACGAGTGGCCTGATGAGCAGTTTCTCTTGATCCTCAGATATTGTCCCTTAGGGATACCTTTCTTCAGGTTTTTTGGATGTTGGCTTTCCCAGTGAAGGAGATCATTGCTTGCTGTTTTTTTGCGATATGTTTTTGTTTTTAGACGACCATCGTCACCTCTCATTATGGTGACTTCAAGAAAATGTAATTCCTCCTTTTGGAATTCTGATGTGAATTTCATGCCGATATTGTTTACATTCAAATCCCTGATGAATCTATTGAAAGATATTTTATCGCCTGACCAAAGGATGAAAATGTCGTCTATGTATCTCCTCCAGAATAAAATCTGGGGGCACCACCAGGTTCTGTCAAGGTCCCCCCCGAAAACGATCGTATCTTCCCACCAGCCCAGGAACAGATTGGCATATGAAGGTGCCATGGAACTTCCCATGGCGGTGCCCCTGAGCTGGCGGTAGACTTTTCCATCAAACATAAAATAGTTGTGGGTAAGAATAAATTCCAGGAGGACCGTTATAAAATGATTATGTTCCCTGAATTGGGTTCCCCTCATACCAAGGTAGTAGGTTACTGCTTCCAAGCCAAAATTATGGGGAATACTACTATAGAGTGCTTCCACATCTATCGAGGCTAAGTTCACCCCCTGGTCTATTGTAATCCCTTCCAATTTTGTTAGGAGATCAGTAGTATCTCTCAAATATGACGGTAGTGCTGTTATATGGCATCTTAGAATCCGATCCAGATAAACGCTTGAGTTTTGGGATAAAGAATTTATCCCCGAGACTATCGGTCGGCCCTTAAGTGGATTAAGCCCCTTGTGCACTTTCGGAAGAGCATAAAAAACTGGGATAACTGGATATTTCAAATCCATGAATTTCCACTCGTTCGAGCTTAGGATCTTTTTTTGGAAGGCTTCATCAAGTAAAGTCTTGAGTTCCTTCCTAAATTCTTCCGTTGGATCTTTCTTTAATAGGTTATAGGTTGTGTTGTCTTTGAGTATAGACATGCACAGTTTTTTATAACCATCATGATCTAGGATGACAAGATTGCCTCCTTTATCCGATGGTTTTAGAATAATGTCTTCCCTCCTCATAAGTCCGTCCTGATGTATTTAGGTTGAGGAAATAGTTCGGTTTAGTTTCCCTAAGTTTGTCCAAATCCTCGCTTACAAGTTGGATAAAAATATCGATGCTGCTATGTTCCATGATCGGTGGGGTTTTTGTGCTCCGTGGCTTTAGGTCCGTAAAAGGACCCAAACCATTTTGCAGGTTAGTTTCTCCCATAAGTCCTATCAGGTCTTTATACATAGCTAGGTCTTCTTCCAATATTCCCATCTCCCTACATGTTCTTTCATCATGTCTCTTAAAAAATGTTTTCCACTTAAGTTTGCGTACGAACAAATTAATGTCTTTGACCCATTCAAAAGGGTCATAATTGTTAGTAGGGACATAAGATAGACCCTTGTTTAGAACTTTAGTTTCTAGTGTGCTCAAAGTAGTGTTAGTGAGGTTAATAGTCCTGAGGGCATCTGATCTCTCCTCTCCCCCCTCCCTTTCTGTCCTTTTATGCTGTCGTGTGGGATTTAACGTGGAGGATTTCCAGGTCTGTTTTGAAGGTCGTATCCTCTCTGTTGTAGTTCCAAAAAAGAAGATGGTAAGGGCAAGGGTGACGGTAAGGGCGAGGGTGTAGGTCTCGATGGTTGGGGTTGTCCCGGCCTTGGTTCCTCCCATCGTGGTTTCCCCTTTCCTCTTCCCCTTCCCTTATTTTTGGGTTTTCTTGGGCCCCTCTCACTATTGGCCCTTTCTAATCTAGCTAGTCTTTCACTAATGGTAGCTAGTTGTCCCTCCCCTTCTGATATTTCACCTTCTGACGTTGAAATATCCGTAGGTGTCTCTTGAGGGGCAGATGGGGGAGGGATTTGTTGGTCCTCCACTAGTGATGGGAATGCCTTTTTCTCCTTAAAATCTGTATAATCCCTGCAGAATTGCTTTTGTTTCCGATCCTTCAGATTGCTCTGGAATTTTTCTATGATGTTTTGAAGTGCTGTTTCTCTTCTTGTGAAGTCCGTCTCAGTTTTATATTTGAGGACTTGTTCAGTTAGTGATTCAAGTTTTTTTGAGGTTTCCTCAAAAATTAGTTTTTCTTCCTTAAGTAGGATTTTCCTATTCCTGATATAATTCTCCAAAGAAGTTATTTCCCAGCAGGACCGTATGTTATCCTTGTAACAATTTGTCAAAGCCTGAAAAGTAGTCTTTATATTTGTACACGCCACCCCTCCTGTACCAACCGTCGGTTCCGCAAAGGCATCCTGGGCATCAAGTGCCCATTGTTCCCTATTTATCGGACCAGACAGAAACCCAGCCATCTAAAGTTAAATTATTGTTCTCACCGATTTTCAGAGGTATAAAGATATCCAAACTATTATATTCAATATACTACAGGAATATCTCTTAACAGATAGTTTTTATTGCGTATTAAAATGTCCTGTGTGGACCGTGTGACAGTGTTATAGTGTTTGACATACACGTAACATAAGGTCAATTATCTTTCCTTCCCCTCCTTTTTTCCTCCCCCTCTTTTCCCTTCTAATAGGGGTCTGGACTCTAGGGGGACTTTTGGAACATCTGGAGGGTATGTTATATTGATAATTTACAAACATATATAAGGTCAATTATCTTTCCTTCCCCTCCTTTTTTCCTCCCCCTCTTTTCCCTTCTGGTTGTCATTCATCTCTCCACTGGTTTTAATTGAAAATTTATTACCCCCCCTCACCCCGTTTCCATTCCTTTTTATAGTTTCTTATTGAAACGCAACAAGATCCAAATTGACTATTTAACCTTGGGGAGAAAAGTGGAACATGGTGACGTCATAGGTATTTCCACCAATGTCCATTTTTTTTTGATCACATACTAACACAGTGGATGATATGTGTAGTCGAATATAATCACTCTTTTACAATGGTGGAGGTTCTTATACAAATAAGAATATTTTCTTTAGTTATTACCGTTGGGGATATTTCCTCATGTAATACGACAACCATGATTTTCTCCTATGTTTACAGAAAGAACTCTCTGTGGACGTGAGACCCCCACATATACATATAGGATCTTTTTCCATTCCCATCTGAGATAAGGAAAGCAACCTGGGACCAGATCTCACAATACGGGCTACCTGAATATCATACGGAACCCGTCCATCATCTGATGTTTTAACATATATCCTGATGCATAAGCCCCTGAAGAGCCTTTAAATTATAAGAAAGGCGAAACGCGTCGGGTGTTAAAAGACCATAACCTGTGGTCATATATGTGTATATATCATCTACTGTATTTATGTGGATGCTAAATGTATGATATTAGATGTTACCTATCCTTTGGAGACCTGACCTTATATAAATGTTATTTGGGACTCCGCTTGTGATATACTAACAGTGACTGAAAGTGACAGACGGACTACTAATACCTATGTGGCTTAAGTCTGGAGCTTTTACATCCAGGCAAACCAATAGGAATTATACGGGACACCAGCACTGTTCAGGTGACATTTATGGAATCACCATTTCTTCCCTAATACAATAGAGATTGTGTTTTCTTGGGTGTGGGGGAGGGTTAATTCTATGTTACGTGTATGTCAAACACTATAACACTGTCACACGGTCCACACAGGACATTTTAATACGCAATAAAAACTATTTGTTAAGAGATATTCCTGTAGTATATTGAATAGTTCACAGTTTTACCTTGTGCTGTAATCACTTAGCAGAAGTGCAGATGCAGTGTGGCCCCCTCCTATCCACCTACATACGTTTCAATTTATTATCCTCATCAGGGTCAATTGTCTCCTCCTCCAGGACTGAAACATTTTTCAACAAACATAACATAACCTAACTATTTACATTTGAAAGTTGAACAGAGTCTCAAATAAAATTTACAAAAACCAGGGAAAAATGGGAAAAGCAGGTAACCAGTCCATACAGCGCTAATCCATCCGCTGCAGGCTGTTTAAAGTATTTTTGCCACCACCAGTCCTGTGGCTATGGTCCATTTTTGAAATTAGAAAAAGCAAATTCAAAAGTCCAAACAGGTAAAGTTTCTGTAGGCATAAAAGTTCAAAGTTACACAACAAACACTACGGGTGCCTCGGCGTAGGAGTCCTAGGTACTGCAGGGGCCTCAAACAGGTCATAAGCGCTGTAGGCCTCCTGGCCCTGGGGTCACCTATTAGCCAAGATTTTGCTCTCCCTAGACAGCTCCTTACGCCAACTCCACTCACCCCTCTTTCTGATGTTGTGCACCTGGTTTGGGCTGTTTTAGCCTACTCTTCACCCTTCTGTATACTGACATTGGTTACATACCGTATATACTCGTGTATAAGCCGAGTTTTTCAGCCCAAAATTTGGGCTGAAAAGTCTCCCCCTCGGCTTATACACGAGTCAATACGGGTGGGGGCTGTGTCCGGGGCTGTGGAGGCTGCAGGAGGCGAGGGGGAGGCTGCTGTATGAGCGGCCCCGTCACGTGGGGCCGCTCATTATATATGCACTGCTTCCCCCTGTCAATCAGCGGCAGGGGGAAGCAGTGCATATGCCCCCAAATGCTGGCACTCACCCCCCCTTGCAAGGGCCCCCCCCCCCGGGCGCTTATATTACCATCCCGGTCTTCTGATCAGCGCCGCTCCTCGGTGCTCCGTCCTCGCAGCTCCCGTCCTGCTACATCTGGGATCTCCGGCCGTCGCGCGATGACGTCATCGCGCGACGGCCGGGGATCCCAGATGTAGCAGAACGGGAGCTGCGAGGACGGAGCACCGAGGAGCAGCGCTGATCAGAAGACCGGGATGGTAAGAAAAGCGCCCGGGGGGAGGGCCCTTGCAAGGGGGGCGAGTGCCAGCATTTGGGGCTTCTGGTTACCCCCAGGGGGCTGCTGGGTACCCCCTGGGGGCTGCTGGGTACCCCCAGGGGGCTGCTGGATACCCCCTGGGGGCTGCTGGGTACCCCCAGGGGGCTGCTGGGTACCCCCTGGGGGCTGCTGGATACCCCTTGGGGCTGCTGTATAGCCCCTGGGGCTGCTGTATAGCCCTTGGGGCTGCTGTATACCCCCTGGGGGCTGCTGTATTACCGCTGGGGCTGCTGTATACCCCCTGGGGCTGCTGTATACCCCCTGGGGCTGCTGTATAGCACCTGGGGCTGCTGTATACCCCCTGGGGCTGCTGTATTACCCCTGGGGCTGCTGTATTACCCCTTGGGCTGCTGTATTACCACTGGGGCTGCTGTATTACCACTGGGGCTGCTGTATAGCCCCTGGGGCTGCTGTATACCCCCTGGGGCTGCTGTATACCCCCTGGGGCTGCTGTATAGCACCTGGGGCTGCTGTATTACCCCTGGGGCTGCTGTATTACCCCTTGGGCTGCTCTATTACCACTGGGGCTGCTGCATTATATACCTCTGGGGCTGCTGCATTATATACCTCTGGGGCTGCTGCATTATATACCTCTGGGGCTGCTGCATTATATACCTCTGGGGCTGCTGCATTATATACCTCTGGGGCCTGCCTGTATATACCTCTGGGGCCTGCCTGTATATACCTCTGGGGCCTGCCTGTATACCACACTGCTGGGGGCTGTATACCTGTGCTGGGGTCCACCCTCGGCTTATACACGAGTCAATAGGTTTTCCCAGGTTTTGGGGGCAAAAGTAGGGGGGTCGGCTTATACACGGGTCGGCTTATACACGAGTATATACGGTATACTGAGATACACACCAGTGTACATTTATATATAAACATAAATTCATATATTTGTGTTATCCTATATATACACGGGTGTTTTAAAATAGAAATGAATACACAAACATATAAATAAATATGTGTGTGTGTACATACTTCAATATGTTGGGTTGTATTTTAAATACATCGGTGTGTGTATTCACATAGATAGATAGATAGATAGATACCATAGATAGATAGATAGATACCATAGATAGATAGATAGATAGATAGATACCATAGATAGATAGATACCGTAGATAGATACCGTAGATAGATAGATAGATACCGTAGATAGATAGATACCGTAGATAGATAGATACATACCGTAGATAGATAGATACATACCGTAGATAGATACATCGATAGATAGATACCATAGATAGATACAGTTAAGGCCAGAAATATTTGGACAGTGACACAAGTTTTGTTATTTTAGCAGTTTACAAAAACATGTTCAGAAATACAATTATATATATAATATGGGCTGAAAGTGCACACTCCCAGCTGCAATATGAGAGTTTCCACATCCAAATCGGAGAAAGGGTTTAGGAATCATAGCTCTGTAATGCATAGCCTCCTCTTTTTCAAGGGACCAAAAGTAATTGGACAATAGACTCTAAGGGCTGCAATTAACTCTGAAGGCGTCTCCCTCGTTAACCTGTAATCAATGAAGTAGTTAAAAGGTCAGGGGTGGATTCCAGGTGTGTGGTTTTGCATTTGGAAGCTGTTGCTGTGACCAGACAACATGCGGTCAAAGGAACTCTCAATTGAGGTGAAGCAGAACATCCTGAGGCTGAAAAAAAAGAAAAAATCCATCAGAGAGATAGCAGACATGCTTGGAGTAGCAAAATCAACAGTTGGGTACATTCTGAGAAAAAAGGAATTGACTGGTGAGCTTGGGAACTGTAAAAGGCCTGGGCGTCCACGGATGACAACAGTGGTGGATGATCGCCGCATACTTTATTTGGTGAAGAAGAACCCGTTAACAACATCAACTGAAGTCCAGAACACTCTCAGTGAAGTAGGTGTATCTGTCTCTAAGTCAACAGTAAAGAGAAGACTCCATGACAGTAAATACAAAGGGTTCACATCTAGATGCAAACCATTCATCAATTCCAAAAATAGACAGGCCAGAGTTAAATTTGCTGAAAAACACCTCAAGAAGCCAGCTCAGTTCTGGAAAAGTATTCTATGGACAGGTGAGACAAAGATCAACCTGTACCAGAATGATGGGAAGAAAAAAGTTTGGAGAAGAAAGGGAACGGCGCATGATCCAAGGCACACCACATCCTCTGTAAAACATGGTGGAGGCAACGTGATGGCATGGGCATGCATGGCTTTCAATGGCACTGGGTCACTTGTGTTTATTGATGACATAACAGCAGACAAGAGTAGCCGGATGAATTCTGAAGTGTACCGGGATATACTTTCAGCCCAGATTCAGCCAAATGCTGCAAAGTTGATTGGACGGCACTTCATAGTACAGATGGACAATGACCCCAAGCATACAGCCAAAGCTACCCAGGAGTTCATGAGTGCAAAAAAGTGGAACATTCTGCAATGGCCAAGTCAATCACCAGATCTTAACCCAATTGAGCATGCATTTCACTTGCTCAAATCCAGACTTAAGACGGAAAGACCCACAAACAAGCAAGACCTGAAGGCTGCGGCTGTAAAGGCCTGGCAAAGCATTAAGAAGGAGGAAACCCAGCGTTTGGTGATGTCCATGGGTTCCAGACTTAAGGCAGTGATTGCCTCCAAAGGATTCGCAACAAAATATTGAAAATAAAAATATTTTGTTTGGGTTATGTTTATTTGTCCAATTACTTTTGACCTCCTAAAATGTGGAGTGTTTGTAAAGAAATGTGTACAATTCCTACATTTTCTATCAGATATTTTTGTTCAACCCTTCAAATTAAACGTTACAATCTGCACTTGAATTCTGTTGTAGAGGTTTCATTTCAAATCCAATGTGGTGGCATGCAGAGCCCAACTCGCGAAAATTGTGTCACTGTCCAAATATTTCTGGCCCTAACTGTATATTTGTGTGTAATCTTTTTTGTATGAAAACACACTTGGATATATAGGTTAACACAAATATAAGAATATGTCTTAGGTAAATGTACATTAGTGTGTATGTATATATATATATATATATGAATATGTGTGTGATTAAACATACATATTGATATACACACACATACAGATGTATTATATTTGTGTATATATATATATGTATATATATATATATATATATATGTGTGTGTGTGTGTGTGTGTGTGTGTGCATACTTCACTCTCTCTCTCTATATATATATAGATATTTTATATAGATATGTATATGTGTGTGATCACAAATACATATTTACACACACATATATATTATATTAGTATATATGTGTTTGTATATATATATATATATATATATATATATATATATTTATATATATATATCTACTATATAATTGCCGTAGGCACTTCCGTGTCGGACCCCGAGTAGACCGTGGTTATGACACACTGTGACGTCACCACGGCGAAGCATTGGCCGCGTAGCGGCCAATGCGAGTCGCTGGCTTGCGCGAGCAATGGCCGCGAGGCCATTGCTCGCGCAGGCTGAGTACGAGCAATGGCCGCGAAGCGGCCATTGCGAGTCGCTGGCCGAAAATCGAACCAGAGGCTCGGCCTCAAAGTTAACGATTTACCGGTCAGGTAGCGCGAGCAATGGCCGCGAGGCCATTGCGAGTCGCTGCCTGAGCCGCGCTTCTAATTGGTCGGCGCCAGCGAGTCGTTACACTTGCGGCGCGCTTGCGGTAATCCTCATACAAAGTATAGTATTCTAGACACCCGATGCATTTGCATCGGGCTCACAGCTAGTATATATATATATATATATAGTGTATTTATGTGTACATATCCACACACACACATATATATATATATATATATATATATACACATACACACACATATATATATATGCAAATGTAATAAACACATATACATATATGTATTCTATTTGTATATATGTGTGTGGAGATATATATATGTGTTGGTGCATACTTCACTCTCCGTCATACATATATATATATATATATCTATTATATAATCGCGAATCGGAAAAGCGCCCCTCCGCGCGCTACCTCCGGCGTGGTCATGTGGATACGAATTTAACATTGGGCGCGAAGCGCCCAATGCTGCGCGAGCAATGGCCACGAGGCCATTGCGAGTCGCTGGCTCAGCGCGAGCAATGGCCGCGAAGCGGCCATTGCGAGTCGCTGGCCCAAATTCGAACCACAGGCTCGGCCACAACCTTAGCGATTTACCGCTCAGGTAGCGCGAGCAATGGCCGCGAGGCCATTGCGAGTCGCTGCCTGAGCCGCAACTCGCTCCCCGGGGACCATGGAGCGGAGGCGGCACAGCCGCCTCCGCTCCCCGCTACCCACAATTCGCCCCCCCATGTCCGCACAGCCCCACCCCATGTCCACACAGCCCCCCCCATGTCCACACAGCCCCCCCCATGTCCACACAGCCCCCCCCATGTCCGCACAGCCCCCCCATGTCCGCACAGCCCCCCCATGTCCGCACAGCCCCCCCCATGTCCGCACAGCCACCCCCATGTCCGCACAGCCACCCCCATCTCCGCACAGCCACCCCCATGTCCGCACAGCCACCCCCATGTCCGCACAGCCACCCCCATGTCGTCCACACAGCCCCCATGTCCGCACACCCACCCCGCAATGTCCGCACAGCCACCCCGCACCTAAGCTCCTACCCCCTAACTCCGCCGCCCCTAAGTCCCTACCCCCTAAGCCCCGCCGCACCTAAGCCCCCACCCGCCGCACCTAAGCCCCTACCCCCTAAGTCCGCCGCACCCCTACACCCTAAGCCCCGACCCGCCGCACCTATGCCCCTACCCCCTAAGCCCCGCCGCACCTAAGCCCCTACCCTCTAAGCCCCGCCGCACCTAAGCCCCTACCCCCTAAGACCCGCCGCACCTAAGCCCCGACCCGACGCACCTAAGCCCCTACCCCCTAAGACCCGCCGCACCTAAGCCCCTACCGTTAGCCGCCAAGCCCCCACCCGCCGCACCTAAACCCCTACCCCCTAAGTCCGCCGCACCCCTACACCCTAAGCCCCGACCCGCCGCACCTATGCCCCTACCCCCTAAGCCCGCCGCCTCCTAAGCTCCCGCCGCTTTCCCCCGCCGCTTTCCTCTGCCGCTGTCGCTAACACCTAAAGCCCTACACCCGAAGCCCCCACCGTCCCCTAACCTAACGTCCCCGTCGATCACTTACATGCCTTCTTAGTCATCTGATCGTCCGTCCGATCCACAAGTCCTCCGTCCGGCCAGGCGTCCTCTTCCTCCGGCCCCGGGGGTCTTCTCTCTTCTTTCCGCCATCTCCGCCTCTTCGTCCGGCCCCGGGGATCTTCTGTCTTCTTTCCGCCAACTTCCAGCTCCGACGTCCTCTTCAGTTATCATTAACATAGAATGGACGACAAATCCGCCATTCTATCTTAATGAGATGTGAGGGGCTCTTCTGATTGGTCGCTGTCTACTGCCCTCAGCCAATCAGAAGAGCCCCTCATTTTTCCATTGAAATACATTAGCGGTGTGTCGGCGATTTTATGGCCGGCCACCTGGTTCTATTTGTCGGCCCTAAAATCGCGGACACACCGCTAATGCATCTCTATGGGCAGTCAGCCCGATTTCGGATTGGTCCCCGACCAATCAGAATTCGAGCTCACTGCCCATAGACATGCATTAGCGGTGTGTCCGCGATATTAGGGCCGACAAATAGAACCAGGTCGGCGGCCATAAAATCGCCGACACACCGCTAATGTATTTCAATGGGAACAAATAAATTTAATAATAAAAAAAATAATTAAAAAATATTTAAAAAATAATAAAAAAATAAATTAAAAAAAATAAATAATTCAATAAAAATAATAATAAAAAAATTAAATATATGCTAATTATATCAGCCCTTTCAGCGGACCTGAAAGAGAACTGGGTCTCAGCCTAAATAATAAATTTAATAATAAAAAATTAATTAAAAATTAATTAAAAAATAATAAAAAAATTAATTAAAAATAATAAATAATTCAATAAAAATAATAATAAAAAAATTCAATATATGCTAATAATATCAGCCCTTTTAGCGGACCTGAAAGAGAACTCGGTCTCAGCCTAAATAATTAATTTAATAATTAAAAAAATAATTAAAAAATAATTAAAAAATAATAAGAAAATAAATAAAAAATAATAAATAATTAAATAAAAATAATAATAAAAAAATTAAATATATGCTAATAATATCAGCCCTTTCAGCGGACCTGAAAGAGAACTGGGTCTCAGCCTAAATAATAAATTTAATAATAAAAAAAATAATTAAAAAATAATTAAAAAATAATAAAAAAAATAAATAAAAAATAATAAATAATTAAATAAAAATAATAATAAAAAAATTAAATATATGCTAATAATATCAGCCCTTTCAGCGGACCTGAAAGAGAACTGGGTTTCAGCCTAAATAATAAATTTAATAATAAAAAAAATAATTAAAAAATAATTAAAAATAAATTAAAAATAATAAAATAATTCAATAAAAATAATAATAAAAAAATTAAATATATGCTAATATCAGCCCTTTTAGCGGACCTGAAAGAGAACTGGGTCTCAGCCTAAATAATTAATTTAATAATAAAAAAAATAATTAAAAAATAATTAAAAAATAAATAAAAAATAATAAATAATTAAATAAAAATAATAATAAAAAAATAAAATATATGCTAATATCAGCCCTTTCAGCGGACCTGAAAGAGAACTGGGTCTCAGCCTAATAATAAAATTTAATAATAAAAAAAATAATTAAAAAATATTAAAATAATAAAATAAATAAATAAAAAATAATAAATAATTCAATAAAAATAATAATAAAAAAATTTAATATATGCTAATAATATCAGCCCTTTCAGCGGACCTGAAAGAGAACTGGGTTCTCAGCCTAATAATATTTAATAATAAATAAATTTAATAAATAAAAAAAATAATAAAAAAATAATTAAAAATATAATTAAAAAATAATAAAAAAAATAAATATAGCTAATAACTTTAGCGACTGAAAAACTGGTCTCAGCATAAAAATAATAATTAATAAAAAAAATAATAATAAAATAATTAAATAATAAAAAGTAATAAATATAATAATTAAAATAATTAATTAAAATAATGATATATATGCTAATATTAGCCTTTCAGCGACTGTAAAGAATGTCTAGCTATAATTCTAATAATAAATCAAAATTAATGCAATATAAAAATTATTAAGATAATAAAAATATGAATAAATATTATGAAATTAAAAGTATAATCAGCTTAATAAAATTGATATTAATGCTATATAATATTATGCTAATAACTAATGCTATTAATGCTATATATTTATGCTAATAATAATAATTACTAATTATTTATGCTATTAATGCTATTAATAATGCTAATTAATAATGCATAATAATGCTATATAATGCTATTATAATGCTATCATGCTATTAATAATACTATTAATGCTATTAATGCTAATAATAATGCATATTAATGCTAATTAATAATGTTATTAATGCTATTATTAATGCTAATAATTATATATTAATGCTATTAATGCTAATAATAATGCTATTAATGCTATTAATAATGCATATTAAATTGCTATTATTTATGCTATTAATGCTATTATATGCTAATATTTATCCTATTT
>JARQOC010000004.1:62268082-62303253 GCA_033576535.1 Allobates femoralis
TTGCCGCTCCCTGTCAACTAGCAGGGCTCATCACCTCATGGATGCTGTGCCTGCGTGCACAGTGCTGTGTGGTGGCGCCGTGGCGGATTACAATGGGGCAATTTACCCCTGGACTGTGGGCCCCTAGACACCATTGGGCCCGGGGCAAAAGCCCATATTGACCTCATTATAATCCGCCACTGGGTCTCGGCCATACGAGACACTGATGGAGCAATGGTTACGGATGCTGGAGCCATCGCAGATGTATTCTTCCATTTTTACCAGCAGCTATACTCTTCCAGGCCCATGAAATCTAGTACTGAACTGGAACAGTATATCCAAGATGTGCAGCTGCCCAAACTAACAGATGACCAGAGATTACAATTGGATGCCCCTATACCTGTAGAGGAATTGGCAGCGGCGCTGGGAGACTTTCAAAATAACAAGGCTCCCGTCTCTGATGGAATTCCAATTGAAATTTACAAAGAAAATGGGGATGTATCGTTACCCAGATTGAAAGAAGTATTTGAGGGGGCGCTAAAAGATGGTATACTTCCTAGATCAATGAGAGAGGCGGTGGTGGTTCTTGTGCCTAAACCGGGAAAGGATCCTTTATAGCCCTAGTCATATAGACCTATATCTTTGCTCTCTACGGATGTAAAAATCTTGACTGAAGTGTTGGCGACGAGACTGATGGGAGTAGTTACCCAGGTAGTGGGGGAGGACCAAACAGGCTTAACGCCTAATAAATCAACGGCCATTAATCTACGCCGACTGTTCTTTAACCTGCAGATGGAGTTGCAAAACAGGGGTGGTAGAGCGGTGCTCTCACTTGACGCTGTGAAGGCCTTCGATAGCTTGAGTGGGAGTACTTATGGGTGGTACTGCGGGAAATGGGATTTGGTGATGAATTCTGGTGTGGGTTAAATTATTATAATCCAGTCCCGTAGTGAAAATTCGCCTCAATGGATCTCTTTCTGACAGTTTGAGGTTGGGGAGAGGAACCAGACAGGGCTGCCCGTTGTCCCCTCCTTTTATTTGCTATAGCCATTGAACCGCTGGCTGTCAAGTTAAGATCTAGTCCTGAAATTCAGGGAATAAACACATGAGACATTGGAGGAACGGGTGGTACTGTATGCCGACGATCTCCTGCTGTTTTTGGGGGACACGGAACAGTCCTTGTCAACGGCTTTAATACGGGAAATTGGAGAATGCCTTAGAATTAATGTCTTAGAATTAACTGGGACAAATCAGTGATTATGCCAGTGGATGATCTTTCTGTGGATGCAAGGGTGAGGGACACATGCCTTAAGGTAGTACGAGAATTTAAATATTTAGGAATTAGGATATCCCCAACCGTCTCTGATTATATCTCATTAAACTTATTAGATATGCTGGGTAAATTCCAACAAAAAATTAATACTTGGTGTAGGCTCCCTCTGACGGTGGTTGGTCAGACCAATCTGGTGAAGATGATCTTGATGCCTTATAATTATATAAGATGTAGATCTTATATAATTCCCGATTTGGATCCCCATGAAGATCTTTTATAAATTCAAAGTGTTATTTAGAGAATTGATTAGGAAAAAGGGAGTTGCTAGGATTCGCTTCGATACGCTGCAGAGACCTAAAGACCAGGGAAAATTGGCTGCCCCCAAGCCTTGGGTGTACTTTTTGGCGACCCAGGTCCAGCAGCTCACATTACTTCAGGGGAACTTGGACAACTTAAAACGTGAAGTTACAGGAGATGCTCCAATTACCTCATTTCTGGAGGGGGGGCTTTTTGACCGGGACAGCCAAAAACATTTACCAACCGATACTCTTAGGCTGGTTTCACACCACAGCTTTTACCCTGATCAAGTTCGATTAGGTTTGTGTGCCAAAACCAGGAGAGGAACTTGCAGAGAAAAACTTGAAAGATTGACGCCTGTTCTGAGTTTTGGAGACACGCCTGGTTTTGACACACAAACCTGATCGAACCTGATCTGGAAAAAAACTGCAGTGTGAAACCAGCCTTATGAGAAAGGTATGGCAGAAGACTAAATTAACACTGAAAGTGACGGGTTGTGCCCCTTTCACCCCCTTATGGAACAATCCCGCTCTGCTGGAAATTTATAAATTGGGAGGCTTTGGTTTGTGGAAGGGGTTGGGAATGTCTTATGTGGCGCAAATCCTAAGTGGAGACATATTCAGGTTGTTTCAGCAGCTGTCTGAGGAGTTCTCTATCCCACGGAACATGTTCTATTTTTATTTGCAATTGCGTCATGCTTGGATGAGCCAACCAAGGCACTTACAAAGCAGAATACAACACCATTTATTATTTAATACGTTGCTCTGTCATAGTGGGGGAAAGGGACTAATATCTAGGATATACGATATATTAATGCAACAATTTCAATGGAATAGACCTTTGCTAGTCAAGGAACAACAAGAGAAGGACTTGGGAACTATTGAATGAGTCATGGGAGGAAATTGTGGAAAGTGTTCCCCTTCTCTCTATGTGCGAGGCGCAAAGATTGTCTCAACTGTACCTATTGCATAGGGTATATAGGACACCTAAATTTCTTCATCGCGTTGGACTTAGAGGGGATGCCCGATGCCCAAAGTGTGGAGAGGAGGGAGCGGACCTAATGCATATGTTTTGGACATGTAGATATGTTGTGAGATTTTGGAATGAATGTATTAGATATGTCAACAACATATTTGATTCTGACTTACCATTTCAACCGCTGGTGTGTGTATTGGGATGTCTGGGATTGGGAAAATATGACGTTAATGAAGAGCTGGTTTTGAAGCGCACCTTATTCCAGATAGAAAAACAATAGCTGCACATTGGCTTGACCCTCAGCCACTTAGACAGCGGAAGTTTATAAACAGGATGGGAACTCTAATTCAATTGGAGGAGGGGGTGTATGAAAAAAGAAAAGCCATCCATAAATTTGATAAAGTATGGAGCAGATGGAATATCTTTTATGGGTATCGTGGCTATTTTGAATGCATTACAGCCTTAGTGTTCACTAATGTTCAAATGTATGACTATCTACTATATAATTGTCTAAGGCTTCTCTCAGTCACAGAAATTGCACGCCAGACAGAGGCCGCTCATTGATGCCCGCCAAAGGCGGCCACCAATGAGCCCAGGCTATGCAAATAGGCGCACAAATTCAACATTCGAATTTCGCGCCAATTTTCAGCCCAGAGCTCAGCCGTGGCTACCCGCGGCACAGAGGTCTCCCGGCTGCTTGCAGCGGTGGTGCCCCTCGCGGCATTCAAACCGCGCGCCAAGCCGCAGTACTCTTCTGATTGGTCCCTTGGCCGCGGTGACCAATCAGAGAAGTAGCGCGCCTTGGCGCACGGTTTGAATTCCGCGTCTCTGATTGGTCGCCGCAGTCGACCAATCAGAGGAGCGGAATTCAAACCGCGCGCCAAGCCACGCTACTTCTCTGATTGGTTGCCGTGGTCGGTGAGACCAATCAGAAAAGTACTGCGGCTTTGCGCACGGTTTTAATGCAAACCCCATCCTTGCAGCCTCCTCCATCCCCTCAGTCTCCTCCGTCCTAACAGCTTCCCCATCCTCACAGCCCCCCATCCTCACAGCCTCCCCATCCTCACAGCCTCCCCATCCTCACAGCCTCCTTATCCTCACAGCCTCCTCCATCCTCACAGCCTCCCCATCCTCACAGCCCCCACATCCTCACAGCCCCCCCATCCTCACAGCCTCCTCCATCCTCACAGCCTCCCCATCCTCACAGCCTCCTCCATTCTCACAGCCTCCCCATCCTCACAGCCTCTCCATTCTCACAGCCTCCCCATCCTTGCAGCCTCCTCCATCCCCTCAGCCTCCTCCGTCCTCACAGCTTCCCCATCCTCACAGCCTCCTCCATCCTCACTGGCTCCTCAATCCACTCAGCCTCTCCATCCTCACAGCCTCCCCATCCTCACAGCCTCCTCCATCCTCACAGCCCTCCATCCTCACAGCCTCCTCCATCCTCACAGCCTCCCCATCCTCACAGCCTCCCCATCCTCACAGCCTCCCCATCCTCACAGACTCCTCCATCCCCTCAGCCTCCTCCATCCTCACAGCCACCTCCATCTCCTCAGCCTCCCCATCCTCACAGCCTCCTCCATCCTCACAGCCTCCTCCATCCCCTCAGCCTCCTCCATCAGTTCAGCCTCCTCCATCCCCTCAGCCTCCTCCATCAGCTCAGCCTCCTCCATTCTCACAGCCTCCTTATCCCCACAGCTTCCTCCATCCTCACAGCCTCCTCCATCCTCACAGCCTCCCCATCCTCACAGCCTCCTCCATCCCCTCAGCCCCCCCATCCTCACAGCCTCCTCCATCCTCACAGCCTCTTCCATCCTCACAGCCTCCCCATCCTCACAGTCTCCTCCATTCTCACAGCCTCCCCATCCTCACAGCCTCCACATCCTCACAGCCTCCCCATCCTCACAGACTCCTCCATCTCAGCCTCCCCATCCTCACAGCCTCCTCCATCCTCACAGCCTCTGTAGCTCTGCCAGTCCTGGATAGCTGTCACTTTTTCCGGGTCTGGTGCTACCCCATCTGTGCTGACCACATCCCGAGGTATTGGACTTTTGGTTTCAGCAGGTGACATTTAGATGGTTTGAGCTTCATTCCGTACTTTGCTAGAGCTGTAAATACCTCTGCCAGGTGTTCCAGATGATCTTCATAGGTTTTGGAATACACGATGACGTTGTCCAGGTATAAGAGTACTGTCTCGAAGTTCCTGTGTCCCAGGCAACATTCTATGAGTCTTTGAAACATTCCTGGTGCATTGCATAATCCGAATGGCATGCTGTTGAATTCGCATAGGCCCATTAGTGTTGTGAATGCTGTCTTCTCTCAGTCGTCTTCTTCTGCAACGGAGACCTGCCAATATCCGCTAGTGCGATCTAATGTAGAGTAATAATTAGCAGTCTTTAATGCAGCAAGAGACTCCTCTATCCGGGGTAACGGGTAAGCATCTTTGTGAGTGATCTTATTGATTTCCCTGTAATCCACACACATCCTCATAGTGCCATCCTTCTTTCTGACTAGGACTAAGGGGGCTGCCCAGGGACTACAGCTATCTCTTATAACCCCGGCTTCCTTCATGTCTGCAGCATCTCTTTGGCACACTGGTAGTGGTTTGGTGGAACGGGTCTATGTCTCATTTTAATTAGGGGATGATTTCCAGTGGGTATGTGATGGTGTACCCCCTTAACCTCCCTGGCGGTATGATTAGGTCAGGAATTTTGTGCTAAAAGAGGGGCTTACCCGCGGTCGCGGCAGATGCGGTGAAAAAACCGCATCTGCCCCACTTGCCGCATAGCCACTGCACTTGCGGCGCGGTTGCGGTGCGGTTGCGGTAATCGCCATAGTAAGTATAGGGGGACTTGCGGCAGATGCGGCAAGTGCGGTTTTGCACTTGCGGTAGATACGGCAGGTGCGTCAAGTGCGTTTTTTTTCGCGGCCGCACCTGCCGCAAGTGCAAAACCGCACTTGCCGCACCTGCCACAAGTCCCCCTATACTTACTATGGCGATTACCGCAACCGCGCCGCAAGTGCGGCGGCTATGCGGCAAGTGCGGCAGATGCGTTTTTTTCACCGCATCTGCCACGACCGCGGGTAAGCCCGAGCTTGACTCGGGGTTACCGCTTCTGGCAGTGAATGTTAACCCCGAGTCAGGCTCGGGAATACCGCTAGGAAGGTTAATCATCCCAAAATCTAATGGATGCTTACTAAATATCTGTTCGAACTCTTGTACTACCCGATAGACTCCATGCTTCTGGTGGGAAGGGGTGGCATCAGCTCCTACGTGCAACTGCTGACACCACTCCTCTAGCTGTCCCTTGGAGTTGTTATCCTCCGCCTAGTTTGACGGGGAAAAGGGCTCTACTGCCTGTTTCAGTAGTGTAGGTCTATGCTCTGAATATACCAGCTTTACGTCTTCCTGGTATTTCTTTCCTCTAAGACCTATAGCTGCTCGACACCATATCATCATTTCACTTTTCGGTGGTAACACAATGGGAAACAGGTCTGTTACCCATACACTGCCAATCTCTCCCCCAGACAGATTTACCTGTTGCTTGTGGACTCTGATTTCTCTTTGGAGGACTCTCTTCCGCCCATAACCAGCAGTTACAGCAATCTGTTGGAGCAAAAACAACACTTCTCCAAAGCAGTTTTCAATCACATTAGTACCAATTACCATGTAGGGGTATTTTTATCAGGATTATCTTCTACCACACATAACCCTTGGCCTTTTAACTTCACCCTCCCCAGTTTTATTGTCACTTCTCTGAACCCCACCTGATTCTGTGGTTGTCAATTAGCTGCAAGAATGACAAAGTTGGGGTCTGGGGGACTAAGATCAGTATCACACCAAAATTGTTTGTAAAGGATATGTGGGATGGTGGTAACCTGTGACCCGGTGTCCGGTAGGGCCGAATGCGGATTCCTTCCAACGTAATGTTGAAGTATGGACGGCCTCCCACATACCGATTACGCCAGTAATATGGGCCCAAACGTCCTACTCCTGGGGGTTGGCCCTCGGACCCAGGAATCTCTGGTTTAAAGGACATCCTCTTGCAAAGTGGCCTGGTTTGTTGCTGCGTAGGCAGATGGGTTGTCCTGAAGAGTTTGTATGGTCGCTGGCTCTGCATTGGAATGGTGCGTTGGTCCCCTGAACGGGCGACTTGTTGGTCCCCAGAACGGGCGACTTGTTGTTCCCCTCCACGGGTGACTTGGGCTTCCTCCTCATCCACGGGACATCCTCAGGGCAATCAGCTAGCTGGATTCTGCTTGGTGGTTGAGCCCCCGGCATGGCTTGCAAGAGCTTTAACACATAGTCCATATATTTGGTTTGCTGTAGCACCTGGTTACGTAGGTCATCATCAGGGTTGTTTGCTACAGCTTGCCCTGCAGCTTTTGCAGGGTCTTTGGGAGTAGGTTCAAAGTCTAATGGAGAATTATTAACCTGCCAGGTTAGGGTTGCAGGCTCTGCAGGCAATGGGTCTCGTAGTACTGTTATAGCTCAGTCTTTTAGAGCATTGAAGTTCACATCAGGATGATCTAAGACCCACATGTGTACCTGCTGGCGGTGGTAGTCCGACCTCAAACCATTTGTAAAGTGTTCTTCAAGAATTTTATCTTCCTCTAGCACACTTGCCAGGTCTACCTGTTTTAAGGACTGGAATGCCCCTTGTGACCATAAGGCAAAGTCTCTGAGGTATCTTGCGGTCTCTGTTTGCATTGGTAGAATATCATCCTTATTTCAGACTGTGTGCGTTTTTCAAAAGCAGCTTTAAGCTTGTCAAATACTTTTGCTACAGAGTTTCTGTCAGCATCACTCCAAGACTCGACCTCTAGCTCCGCTGCACCAGTTAATTGTCCCAGCACAACGACGGCTCGCTGGTTTTCTGTCATAGCATACATGTCTAGTACTGCACACATCTTTTGTTTGAAGGCTGCTAAGGTACCGGGTTTACCCTCGTAGGTTGACAACCATTTTACGCCCGGTATATACGGCAAGGCTAGCGGCATTTTTGGGGCCACTGTTCCAGGTGCTGCAGCTCTCACACTGGCTGCGGGACTGCCCGGTGCTGCATTCTAGACATTCCCGATGTCAGGGACTGGTGCATAATCCGCTTCACTCATGGCGGAACCCCACCTAGTTAATCGCTGCCAGCCGGTGAGGTGAACTTTTTCAGTAGTCGGTGGCTTTACAGGGGGAGTGGAGCACCTCGGGTATTTCCGGAACTAGACGCAGCACTTCGGTAATCTCCGGCAGAGCGAAGGGTCGGGGCTTATCTTTGTGATCTTTTAGCCGCTCAGCCTCGATGCTCTTCCCGCTCTGTGGCGCAGTAATGGCGGCCCGATTTTACAGTTCACAAAACAGTCAATAAAGTCTATTTTTAAGCACACAGTACCCGGTTTTACCGGGCATGGGATCCTGTTCGTGACGCCAGAACTGATCCGGTCAACAGGGTAGGGGTACTCGGATACCAGGACAGGTGGTTATTTCTGTGGGGGATCACGGCTGGTCAGTTCCCGGTTCCGTGCTCTCGACCCTCAGTAGGGGGTGATGATGATGGGGGATTGTGACGCCACCTGTGGTACCTGGTAATAGGGTTACCAGCGCTGTGGCCGGCCGCTGAGGTGAATGGAATGCAGCTTTGGTAGTACAGCTCCCCATAGGTGGAGCTTTACCTCAGGGCAGCGAGGTGGATGAGGGGAGTAGTAGTAGCGGTTCTACTGTGAAAGCTGCAGGTGGCGGTGGGAAGCAGGCACACATACACAATTGTCTTTGTTTCGGTACCTTTTTTACTGATGTCTGGTAACAGGTACGGTCCAAGAGGGTAACCAGGTTTCGGTGCAGCTTGGGATGTTCACCTTGGAGAGTTGTTAGGCCTCTTCTGTTAGTGTGTGTGATGATTGGGGTAAGCTCTGCCTGTAGCTGAACCTGCCTCTCTTTCTCCCTCTCAGGGTGCTGTTCCACAACCGACAATGAGGACCTTTCTGTGGGATCCCTAGTCTCTGCTTAGGTCCGTGGTCCTATGCATGGTCAGATTTGGTGTCTTCTGTTCCTTTCTTCAGGGGGACTAGATCCTCCTGGTCTGTACGGGCATTTCCTGCTATAATAGATTATTAGCAGTTTTGGACTCCGGTGTCAAGGTGGGCTAAAGGGTTCTCAGATCTGTTCCCTTCTTTCTACTTCTTACTTCTCCCACTGGCCTCCATCCCTCTCCCTAGGGTGCAGCACAGCTGAATCAGGTTTCCTGGTTCTGGGCCTGGCTTGGTCCCAGCAACCAGCTCCTTCCAGTCTTTCCACTGTACTGTCCGGCTGGAACTCACTTCAGTACTAACTGTTCTCTCTGCAGACTGCAGACTGACTGCCTCCCCCGCTCAGGCCTGGATCCTTATAGGGGATCTTGCTTAAGGCAGCAAGTAGGGCTCCCCCTCCAGGTCTAGGGTGGAAGGTGTTGTGTGCTGTGTGTGCAAAGGTGTACATGTGGCGCCCCGCAACGAGTGCGTCACAGGAGGGTATTGCAGCCACAAATGCAGCAGCAATATCCTCTGACCCAGCAGTCATCTGGTTAACTTAGAGATCCATACTCTGCATGCATCACTTAGCATAGAGGACCAATCAAGGTCCTGGTGGGCGGAGTGCAAGGGTAGTGTGTAGTGGAAGTTTAGTCCAACTTAGAAAGTTGAAGTTGGAGTTCGAGGGCTGAAGGTGTAACAGCAACCTGGAAGACCCTCTGCAGATTCCCAGCTCTGCAACCTAGGAGAGGGGGTTGCACAGTCGGTGCAGCCCCCTGGCCATCTTCTACCGGCCATCTCCCTACCAATTACGGGCATCATCATGCGGGTTCAAAACCTTCCCGTGCCCATCTACAACCGGTTTGCTGGTACCGAAGCTAGCAGCAGTTGAGCTCTGCTATGCGAACCAGAAGAGTGGAGGAGCAGCTCTACAGGAGCCCCCCACCATCGCCAAATCCAGTCGTCTAACCAGCGGTGTACCCACCAAGGGACCCAAGGCTCCCCAAAGCATCCGGAACGTATACCCCGGATAGGGCATTCAAGCAGCCTCCCTGTACCCGACCTGGTATTCCTGGGCGACAACGGCAACTTACTTAGATAGAATGGAGGAACACCGCGGATCTTTGAGGGACACCTATCACTGCTGAGTCCACCCGGTCCACTACCCGTTAACTGTATGCCATGTAAATTACCCGTTACAGAGACTTACAGTGTCCGTGCTTCCTTATGACTACGTCCGTCCGCACACAAGGTAACCGCAGCTGCCGCACAACATCTTAAGCAGCTCCAGCCTCCGGGGATCATCGCTTAGCCTGTGGGGAGCGTTCCATCTTGCTGCATTCCATCCCCCGGAGGCCCCGCAGCGTCGGTAAGACTTATCGAAACACTCATAGGTGGCGTCACGAAACAATTAACCCCTTAATCTGTTCCCACAAGACGTCTTCAACCCTTTTGATCTGCACTCAACTGGGCCCCACTACCGGCAGGCGCGGTCCACCCGTGACAAGGAGGAAGGAGCTACTGCCTGTCTAAACCGGTGTCCCGGCCATGGTGAGTCATACATCCCTCCCTGCACCGGTGGGTCCTATGGCAATCCCCCGCAGGGGTGCCACATATGCACATTCCGCAGAGGAATCTGCAACAGCCACAAGGTCGGGGGGTACTCGGCAGCCGGGCCGGCTGGCTATCTGGGACATCACCGTTGCGGTGGCCCAGCTCCATGGCCCTGGTAGTGCAATGAAAGGGGTCATTTACAGGGTATTTAGAAATCTTTTCGTGATGCCAACTGTGGTATTCGACCAGGGATGGCCGACGCTGCAGATTTGGAACCTCTGGGACTGATGGTGCGGCAGCCAGGATGGTATTGCTCTCCACAGGTGGAGCAGAGCCCCAGGGTTGGTGTGATAGTCTATAGGGATGATGGTAGTTATAGTTGGGGTGCAGGCAAGGAGGGCACGGAAAACAACGGGAGGACACAAAGGGGTGCAGTCCGGGGGCACTGGTTACCAGGTTCAAGAAGGGTCAGGTCAGCCTAGAAGCATTCGGGGATCCACCTTGTCAGGGGGATTTGGAGGCCTCCAAGCTGCACTCTTCGCGTGGGGTCCTGGCAACCTGTGAACTATCCTGCTGCCCTTTCCTGCTTTCTTTACTTTGCACTCGTATGGCAGGCAGCACAAACCTATCACGGGTACCGCCGTACTGCTGGCAGCTTGCTATGCTGTTGTGCCGCCGGGTCTTTAGTGCGGCTGGGAAATGTACAGTCTCCCGTCCCCCAGATTCGGTTGTCGGGACGTTCAATACCCGCACAACCCAGGACTCTGGGGTGAGCCTTTAACAGCTCCACTCCCCATAGCTCATTCTCCTGCATCTTCTCTTCCTCTCCTCAGACTTTCTGACTTTCCCCTCCTCCGCACCAGAAACAGAGCAACTCCCTTGAAGCCGGGTGTAAAGCTCCCCCTTCAGGCCAGAAGTCAGGTTTGGTGTATGCATGCTGGTGATTACCTAGCATGGGGACCTCCTCCTGTTTCCAAGTATAACGTCACCCCCGGTGAAGGAGCCAACGTCACTGTGGCCACCGAACCACTGGGGTGCCACAAATCCGCCAGAAAGAGATGTAGGGTGTGCATTGGGGGTGATTTTGGAGGAGTTTTTTTTGTTATTGAAGTGGCTTTAAAGATTTTTTAAAACACTTTGGAAGGTTTTTTTTTCCCCCTATAATGGTTTTTGATTGGACGCTTCCTAGTCTGGAGTGGATCTCATAAAGAGCTGCTTCAAAAAAACAACATTCATATTGCTTTTCAAACCGGACTTTTTTCAAAAGTGGAAAACAAAGCTCAAAAGACTGAACATGTGAACATCAAAGTGGTTGTCTAATAGAAGGATAAGGAATGGTATTTTAAAGTAAACATGACAGATGATGAATGCTGCCTGATCCACAGGTAGCATATATCAGCCACTGGCTGTATGATCACAGCCAGGTATGTTTGACACTGAAACACTGCGGCATTTCAGAGAAATACATTATTTAATACCCACTGAAGACTGAGCCGCAGGAGAGACAGTCGGACAGGTGGGTCCCCGGTGGCTCTGCCCACCTTCTGCCAAGTCTCTCCCTGCATGCGTGTATAGAGAGATACCTGTCACTGCAGAGCAGCAGGTGGGGAGAAGTCACCGGGGACCCACCTGCCTGACTAGTGTCCCGTGCAACATAGTCCCCGGAAGCCAGGGACATACCATGAAGTTCATGGGCCCTGATGCGAAAGCTCCAGTGTGGACCCCAATTATTGCATATCTTTAATACCATTAGTCTTTTTCTATAGGCCATAAGGACTTTTGGGGTCCAGGGGCGATCGTTAAGCCCTTGTTGTTAAAATATGTCAACCATACCCAGCTAAACTCATGCAGCAAGTGCCTTATACATGATGTCCATGGTGCAAAATGTATTAGCAGCCATGTGAAAAATACAGTGAAAACAATGTGTGAACATACCCTTAGTACTCTTCATGATGTTTTTAGTAAATGCTGGTGCTTGAGGTAATAGCCAGATGATGCCAGAGGACATACTAGAAATGATCATATTCTAGCTACTACTGACAAAATGTCAAAGCTTCATTTGACCTAAATGATATTAAAATTGTTTTAATAAATAAATACATAATACTGTACTGCCACCTATTGGTAAAAGCGATACTGCAACAGCAACTGTGACCGAAACATGACCAGTTTTGGCTTTACTCCTCTGCATCCAGCGCCTCTAAAGATGGACAGGTAGAGTATGTACACATGGGGCAGATACACCGCATATTTACAGCCGGGAATTTATGGAGAATCTGCTGCATATGGGCAACCGACGTCTTTAAGATGGCAACAAAACAGCCAAGGAGTCCTGAAGAGAAGCCACTTCAATAAAGTTGGTCTTTTTCCTGAAGATCATTTGCTTGCGGTTTTGCCGGTGTCTTCTCACTATGTTCTCAATCATAAGGAGCGGGTTGCTTCTGATTGAACCTTGAAGAGGTTAAAGGACGTGACATAAGACAGAACATCAGCACAATGTCGTTTTTACATTGCTGTGCATTTTGTTCACTTTTTGTGGCCTTTTTTCAATCGGGTTCCTCACATCGTGTGCCCATACCCTATAATTGGGGATGAGCTTTTATGGAGTCTCAATCAATCAGCAGTGGTAATTGACCAGCATTGTGGAGTTGAAGCCATATTTGCTGTAGACCTCTACCATGGATTGGATTTCCAATAAGTGTATCATTTCTACAATGAAATCTGCAATTAAATCTGCAGGAATCGCTCTGGTGTCTCACATGATGTAGAAAAAACACATCAGTTTATACTGTGAATAGGAATGGATTCTATGCTAACTACCAGATTGAAGTAATTTGCAGTATAAGGCCAGGGACACAGTGCGAGATGTATGTGAGATATTCGCATGACTCACCCAGCCCAGCTGCCGACTCTCTGGACAGGAGAATGTCAGCTGTATAGAAACACATGCATCTGACGTACTCCTGTCCGAAGAGCCGGCGGCCATTCCGGGGCAATCATGCTAGTGTCTCACATGCATCTTGCTCAGTGTGTCCCTGGCCAAACCTTGTGTTTCTTGTCTATATGGCAAGAAATGTATCATGACTGCACAGTGTGAATTCACCCTTAACCAAGTCTGTATAAAAAACTGCAGTAAACTCCTTTCAATGCCGCAAATCTAACCAGGTTTCAAAAATGGATCTGAGATGTGTCACCACACACGTGGGCTCATATTGCGCACATTGATGTGACCGTGTACAGAATAATAATGCCTAATACTTTAACCACAATTTATAGTAGTGCAGAACCAATTCCAAACTTCTAAATGGTCTTCCCTCGAGCCTCTGTCCCCAAACAACGACCGCCACAGACACTTCCCTGCTTTCAGCCTCACAAGTCCTGGGCCACTGTCTCATCAGGGCCATGAATATCGCTCTAGTCTAGTCTGTGGCATTGAGCATTTTCCTGTTGATTGCCAACTGGATGTATAGGGGTTCACGGTACCCTTGTTGTCTTGTGGTTGCTTTGGATTGGGCTCCCCTAGTCATGTAGGGTGGCTGAGTGTCCACCAATCTTAGTGCACTGGTGCTACCAAGGTTCTTGTGTTTGGAAGTGGGGTTCACACATGGTCCCAGCCTCGGCTTGAAATTACTCACTGCTCCTTTTTGGTGTTGGTTGGAATCCACTGGAAGGAGGAGGCATGGGGTAGCACAATTTACATACTCTTTGGGTTCATGGCTCCGGATGTACAGGTGAGGTTAGTTTGGGGCAGATAGCAGGGTGTCACATTGTCACTCACCAGGAATCTGGGGTATTTCAAAAGCTGAAAGTTATGGGAGATCACATTTGCAATAAATGTTATAATTGCAGGTGGCATAAGCGCCAATAGTCTATGGGACAACTGTGATCATTGCACCTCCTATACTTAAACCACTGGCTCTCCCCTATAGATACAACACTTTATTTTGCATACACCAAATGTGTAGCCTCAAAATTACGTAAACCATATCACCTTTGCGATATAAGGATACCCAGAAAACATAACCTGTCTGGGTGACTTTAGGACCAGAGTTGAGAAACAACACATTAGGTTATGCCCATTAGAATTGTGACACTTAGAGATAAATGTGTTGACGAAATGAATTTTTCCCATTATGTGTTGCAATTTAGAAGATTGGTAAGGAAGGTGAAGAAAGTAAGAGAAGCCTTGTACTGAGAACTTGTGTTAGGCAATCATCTCTGCAGGAAATGGCCACACGATAGAGGAAAGTGTAACCACATCCCTTCTAAATGTTGTCATATATATGTCAAAAATACTTATCACTTCATACTACCGCCTTTTGGATTTTTTTTAACGGCCTTCAGCTGGATCTCGAGCCGTGGTGACTTGATGGATGAACACTCTGTGTAAAGATCGATCTTGTGCAGCCTAGATAGGTCCACCAGGGTCTTCTCCACCATTACCTTGATAGTATTAAGCATTTGGGTTGCTGGTCTTTCTCTTTGCCCTGTTCCTTTTATTCTTCTGATCATGATGTCCTTCTCCAAGAATTACTATCTGTGTATGATGTTGTAACACTGGTGACCGTGTTGCTGGTCTCCTTGGGACAGGGTGACCGGTATCCATGGCATGCTTATCCTGCCTGTGGTTCCATGCTGTTTGCCCATTCCTTAGCTGTGTGTCCACCGCACCCTCACCCTGCTTGCGGTCACGCGCCATCCTCCCGCTCCCCGGCTGTGTCTTTCAGCTCCTTAAGCTTAGCACCTTTCCCGGAACTGCTTCTCGGCCTATTGCCCATTGGGAGGTGCTTGCAGCGTGGTTCTTTCCTAGATACGTTGCTAGTTCTCAGGTCCCCATCTTTGTACCCATTACCTGTGACCCAGTCCATTGTCTTCTTCCTCGTACTCAGTAACTGTGCAAGAAGCACGGGTACAAACGCATGTCTCACCCTAGACCCTGTATCAGCCTGCACCTGTCCGCCATGGCCTGAGCTTGTCCACCACAGCCTGAACCTGTCCACCACAGCCTGAACCTGTCTTCACAGGTCCCTTACAGACTGCTCCTGTCCACAACTACTGAGTCACCATCTGCCATCCAGTGGCACCAAAACCCACCAAAGACTGTCGCCATCCATACCTTGTCCCCATCTATACCCCTGAGGCCAGCTGTCGCATCTCCAGTCTGCCTGAGTAGCACCAGGTTTCTGCCTTCAGCACATCATTCTCATCATTAGAGGCTCTGGAGAAAATCAGGTCAGAAATCCTAGTCACAACAAAATAGCGGCACTGTAAGACATATAATAGAACTGGAACCATGTTACAGCTAAGCAAAAAAAGTTGAAAATGAGACACTTAGCTTTACAAACATGGCCATATCGATAAACCACCCAATAGCCATGTTGAGGCATGTCTAGTAGTCTCTACCGGAGTTGAAAACCTATTTTATGGGTGTGTAGGTACCTGCTAACAGAGACCAATAGCATAACGGGCCAATAGTGGGGGAAGGGTGCACAACAGAAGGTGTGAACCCATACTCTAAATAAGAAAAGGATCTGCGGTTGTGCACCCTTCATCCCCTATTGGCCTGTTATGCTATTGGTCTCTGTTAGCAGGTACCTACACGCCCATACAATAGGTTTTTAACCCAGGTAGAGGCTGTGACTGAGTGTAGAGACCCGGTATATGAGACACGCCTCGACATGACTACCGTGTTTGGCGTAGCGCCTGTGCACAATATGTGGAATATTGATAACATCCTTCTCCAGCTCCACATTTCAAAGGTGTTGATTCTTCTTCTGTGTTGATCCTTTTTCATCCAGGTATTGCATCCATATGTTGCTACAGAAAATAACAGACTTTGTACGAGCCGTGACTTCATCACTATTATGCAAATTGTCTCTTCAGAGAGGAAGAAAGCATGAACTCTAGCGCCACCTATTGGAAGTAGCAATTCTAAAAATTAATATTGACACTTTAACGAGCCTTATCATATGACTTAGAATAACAACCAAACCAGAATCTCAATTGTCAGTGTAAAGTATGAGATATGGTTTGGCTTTCGATCATGCAAAGTGAACTTCTCTGAAGCCAGGATGCATACACCTGGCTTCAGAGAAACTCCATGCCGTGAGGGGAACAAGGCCGCACTCATGTGCACCCATGTATAGTGCTGGCAAAGACAATGGATTTTGTAAAGCATGTTATTGTGGCGCCTGTGACTAAGGAACTGGAATGGTGAATAAGGGACCCTCACAACACCCATTCATACACACCCTAGAATAGGGGACCTAAGGGGGAACCTGATGCAGGGAAGACCCAGTCCCATGGGAGGAGTTAGGTGGCTAGAAAAGTGTATGGGTGGGAGGACAGTTAGTCAGTCGGAGAGTGAGGAATGAAGGACGACGCAGTAAGGTCGTCGTGACAGGAGGAGACCCAAGGGCCACCAGGCATGGCGGTGCGCCCGAATCAGGTCTCGGTACGACTACCGACTAGAGGGGTCTGGTCCCAGGCAGAGGACCGGCTCTGGACATAGTGCGGGAGTTTAACCCCGAGCCGTTAAACCAGAAGCCCCAAGCTTCTCTAGGAAGTCGCAGCAGCAAAGATCCGGTGTACACCTCGAAAAGGCACACCGAACTAGGGTCAGGGGGACCTGAAAGAGAGTCCCCCACCAAAGACCCGTGGGAGCTGGCTTGAGGCTCTACGCGCAGAGGTGCTGCACGGTAGAGAGGAGAAGAGAGCGCAGTGAGGGAACGGCAAACATACCACCGAGGGTCCTGAGTGAATCATCCCAGTTCCCTGGTGACTACCCAGATCAGAGAGACCCGAGTGACTGCAACATCTGGTAATTTGCCTGAAGTACTGCAAGAAAACCTGATCAGAGTTAAAGACTGGTGTGACGTACTTTATTTCCCTGAAGAGCCGCATACTTGCTGCATTGAAAGGACAAGTCACTGAGCTGTGTGGTAAGCTGCCTCCCTGTGTAAAACTACTACTACAACTGCCCCGGGGATCCCGCTCCACCTGCGGGGAGCGTAACCATCTGGCTGCCCTACCATCACCCCGGAGGTCTGACCCGCAGCACCGGTAACCATACCGGAACCATAGGTGGCATCACAAACTACTTTTCTTTTTATTATTTTCCCCTGACTTTTTAGTGACTTAGTGACATTCCCCGTGAATCAACGCCCAGAACTGAGTACCCCACGGCCCTTGGGCGGGTCATTATTGTGGCGCCCCACTAAGAGTGCATCACAAAAGGGTACTGCACCCATGACTGAAGGTTTCGTATTCTTTGTTTTAGTAATGAGTAGGATAATCCTGAAGCTCCAGCACCACATGCAACACTTAGTGTTAGAGGACCAATTAGACACCCGTTACCTGGGTAACCGGTCCTGGTGGGAGGAGAGGCTAGGTTATAAAGCAGTGGGGAACGCAGCAAGGAGTTAGTGAAGGAAGTGAGTGCAGAAAAGCCAGAAGGGAGCTGCACAGAGCCGTGCAGCACAGAGAAGCAAAGTGAAAGCAGCAGATGTAGCAGAGTTGGAGAGCTACAGAACAGCAGAGAGAAGCTAACTGGGAGGGCACCTCAACCTGGTGACCCAGAAGAGAAAGGGGCCAAGAATAGAACGGGCAACCGAATGCCCTAGCGCAGTCCAAACCCGGAGTACCGGCTCCGAAGTGGTCCAGCCGGCTACAACCCTGAACCACAAACCCGGAGTGGTCGATGACTTCATAGGAGCACAACCCAACCGCTCTACGCCAAGCGGAGTTTACACCCAAAGCACCAACAATTGAGAGCCAGGGACCGTGGAGAGAGACGGCGGTAACCCAATAGAGAGCCCTCAGTGCTACCACACGGGTGTACCAGGGCAGCAGCGCAAGGGACAGACAGGGATAGAGAAGGAACACCAGAGGATCTTCAGAGGGACGCTGCTCATTGCCAGAACCACCCGGTCCACTGCCTTAGCCGAAACCATCTCATACCTTGTAAAGTTGCAGTTTACCGGTGTAAAGAACCCGTGCAGAGTGAGCAGCGTGTCAGTGATTCTTTCCGTGAACTGTGACTAATCTGTCTTGCTCCACAGAGACTGCGCTGCCGTACTACATCATCCATCTCTACAACCAACACCCCGGGGATCCCGCTCCTCCTGTAGGGAGCTACTCCATCTTGCTGCCGCCCATCACCCTGGAGGTTGCTGCAGCGCCAGTGCCATCACCGGGACCTACAGGTGGCGTTACGAACAAAACGTTTCCTTTTAATTATTTTATTTTTCCCATTTTACATTGACCACCAGGGCCACAGCCTCAGGCACCTCCACTCGTGACCTCCAGACTGCGCCTGAGATCTGGGTCCCTTGCCCTGGATGAGTCATTATCATGTCACAGGGGCGGAATAACATGCTAAATGGGCTGACTAGTCGGGGGAACTGTCCCTCAGTTAGTCAAAGCCATAATTTGCATACCATAAATGGACTTCAGAAATACTTTTTCTAAAGATCTATTTATATATGCAAATACGTGAAGGGACTGTTAGGCAGGGATTATAGGTATGTGCACAAAACTGCTGGTGGTTCTGGGGGTACGGGAGACCTGACATGTTCTCTTAAAACTGGTCACATCATGGAATAGTAGCTGCAGAGCTGAATATAACATCTTATTTATATATTAATGACTCCACACTGTTGTAGAGACATTAGCTTGTAAAGTTAAAGTTGTCATTTATTCTAAAACCAAGAAGCCGTTACCAGAGATTTGTCTTTGGAAATGTATTTTTTTTCTCATGCAAAACTACTGCTTATGATTGGTCAACGTCATGCAGGGGAAAAAAGCTGTGAACACACGGGGGTCAGTGGGTGCTCTCGTCTGCAGGCCCAGCTGCCTTTAGAAAGACTGCAAGTACCAGGGTTCATCCCAGCTGAACGCCCAAACTACTTAACCATATGTGAAACACTACTCAGACAACACAGGGTGAGGGAACCACACAATGGTAAGACTTTATTGGATCCCCAATAGTCAAAGGCATATAACACATAGCCAAGCACAACAAACAATGTAACTGGCACCCTTATGGTAGCTCACCAAGGATTAGGATATTCGTGCCTTCGTAGCTTCCAGAGCCAACTATGCCAATCCAGCAGCCCCTGCTTTTGTCAGGTACCCACCTAGAAAGGAATAGTGGCAAGCTTAGGAAGCTAACCACACGCAGGAAAGTCAGTAGCCAGCTGACCGAATTGTCCCAACCTGGGTTTCTTCTAGCCAAATCCTAGGCTTAACTCCGGTTTTAGTGCTCCTTAAGGGTGCCTTCAGACTGCGGCAGCGTCCGGTCCGGGGCTGTCAGGAGTGACAGCCTGGAGCGGAGTTTTTCTGCATAGATTCCTGTCGGGCTGCACGGAGCTGGATCGCGCCGGGTGGTAATTAGCTGCTATCCGGCTGCCAGCTCGCCGGATGTATCCTGCAGAAGTGGGGATTTGTCTGCCGATTCCAAAACCTGTGCATGCAACGGTTTTGGAATCGGCAGACAAATCCCCACTTCTGCAGGATACATCCGGCGAGCTAGCAGCCGGATAGCAGCTAATTACCACCCGGCGCGATCCAGCTCCGTGCAGCCCGACAGGATTCTATGCAGAAAAACTCCGCTCCAGGCTGTCACTCCTGACAGCCCCGGACCGGACGCTGCCGCAGTCTGAAGGCACCCTTAGTCAGAACCAAAACTCCTAGACTGAGGCCCCATAGCATATGAAAACCGGTGACTGAACTGATCCTTTTTATAGCCAGAGCCTCCCCATCATTGTATATTACATTCTTTCAAGGTTGGTGTCCTCTTATTGGTTGGCATTTCAATCCGACTGCATAATTTTCATCTAAATGATGTTGACAGAGGGGGGCTGAGGTAAATTACAATTCGTTAGCAATCCACAAATAAGGAGAATGGGGCTCTGAACAGACTGGCCAGAAAAAAATGACATCAAACATGAGTCAACAAACAAACAAAAGAACAATACATCTGGCCAAATTAAGAACATTAACTGACGACATGCATTGAGAAAGGCTGTGTCGTCACACATGTCCTGCAAAGAACCCGGCTTTCTCTGTGTGAGACATGTAATAGCACACATCCCTGCTTCCCTCACTGATCTAACTGTCAACATCTGTGTACAAGTACAGCAGAGCTATGTGTCATTACAAACACCTCTAGCAGATTTCATGTTAGGGCACTCTCACCTCTGCTGTACTCCCTGTACTCCTATACAGACAGCTGTGAGATGAGGTGTTTCTGCAGCTCTGTTCTACAGAGTAGGCACAGAGATCACACAGGACAACAGGGTTATGTGTCATTACATTACATGTCTTACACAGAAAAAGCATGCCCTAAGCCTTCTTGGGGGTATGTTCTTTTTTACCCTATTTTTTTATGATTGGTCAGCTTCATTGTTGGGAAAAAGAACAGAAAGACGAATCTCAGCATTCATTCAGCTGTCACCACTATTCCATGATGTAACCAGTATAACATGCTAAAATTAGTGAAAAGAACAGAGGCAGTTTTAAAATACAATTAACTTTTGTTTTTTCTTGACTTTTTCTAACACAGCACGTGGCCTAATAGTTACAAATCTATAAAGGCACACAGCATAATGAGTACCCAAATAATGAGGCACCCACATCAAATGAAGAGCCTATCCAAAGAGGCACAAAGTCCTTATTTGTGACACATCCAAAGAGGTAAACAGTCTTAGTAGTTTCATATCCAAAAGGCTCATTTCTTCCTTTTTCTGTCACAAGTGCATTGCACCTTGCTGAGACCTTTGGGGTATCTGGGATCAGATGGGCACAACATTTAGCTGATTGTAGGCCCTCGCTCAGTGATTATCATTAGTAGAAGGAATTATTTCCTTTCAGTCATGAAAAGTTTAAGCGTTCCTTTCTTTTTCTGGTAAGAATCCTTGTAGCATTAAACTCAGCTGCTGCATTTATGACCACTCCCTTCCTCTATATAAAGTTACTCCTAGCTCTCTCTTATGGCAATTATAGATCTTCTATGCTGACCACTCTTGTGACGTTGTTCCAGTTGTAGCTGTGGAATCCCTTCCAGTTGAAGCTGTGAAATCCCTTTCTGGAGAAGCTGTGGAGTTCCTTTGTTTGTTTCCCTCCTTGTGTTGTCTTATTGTAGTATAAACCAATAATAAGGAATGGGTGAAATTCCTTATTATTGATTTATATTTTTCACAGGGTTTCCTGCGGCAGTTTGGCTAATTGTGGAGTTGTGCCTTCACAACCTGACAAGGTGAGCATTGCTCATTTATAAATCACCTGTGTATTGTTGATAAGACCCTATTGCGCCTTTCTTTCCCTTTTAGTTTATTGGTTTGTCTTATTATAGTAGCAAGACTAGCGTCATGCTGCCCTACTTACTAACCATGGCTAGCCCAGGGTAAGCCAAGACCCTAGTAGCGAGATTGTGCACGGACCCATCTAGGGATGATAGGAGAGCACAGGGTTCAGGCTCAGGTGATTGTTAAGGGGTGCCCCCGTTCTCTGTCTCTATCACCAGGGTCTCCCTTTTACCTACTCCTTGGTGTTCCCCTCCTATTACGCTACACGCTGAGTACTTCCTCACTGCGGGATGACATTCTCTTAGGCCTTACTCTCACTACAATGCAGGAAATCTCACATCTATGATTTCGTAAGAGTCATAATAAGAACACAGGAAAACTGTTCTCCACCTAACACAGGGACCCTTCCATAGTTGTCTCCTAGGCTTGCCATAAACATTATATACCTGACAGATAACTTCTGTCTCTCTCAACCCCCTCTAACAACTTTAGTGATTTGCTCACTGATAGTGCGTAGACACTCAAATTATGGCGAAATTGAAGCAAACAGGCATGTCTTTCCATAACACAAAGTCCATTGGTTTACTGCATCATAAACCACATAACTTAAACAGTCCATTTTATGTACATCAACAGAACATTTGTATGACCCTTAGTCTGTCCCAGTGGCGGATATACCCACCTGGAATTATATACATAGTCCCTTTAAACCTTACAGGAGCTATTCCCAGCTCCATTCACTGACTCCTACCAGTCCATCATTTAGGAAATTGCCTCTCTGGGATCACCAACACCTGTCAGTTCCAGATCCTCAGCAGGACCTTAGATTCCTAAATATCACTGTGGTCTCCTCATTGCTTACCTTCCAGGACGTCGGCTTACAATACTAGGTGAGTTCCTGTCACGGGTGTGTCAGGAGGCACGGATGAGACTGTAGAGGTCACTCGCAGAAGGTCCCAGCGTTTGGCCAAACAGCCTTCATCCTAAAGAAAAAATGTCTTTGTTGCTTTAAGAGGCATTTCCCTTTTAGTTAAAGCTGCAGGTCACTAGGACCCAGCTGATTCATTACCTTGGAGCTGCCTATATATTTCCCTTGACTCCCAGGATGCACTGTTGGTGATAGCCTCAGGTGATCCTGATTGATTCTTGGATGAAAGCAGTGTTTCTTGGAGCCTGCTGGTTTACAGCTTGGATCTGCTAAAGCTAAGTGTATCTCTTCCCCACTTTGTATGTTTCCCTTGTGTGTTTTCCAGTTGGTAGCTGGGTTGACTAGTGTTCACCCGCTCTGAGCCCTGTGTAGTTGTAGTCCAGGGACAGTCAGGGAATAGGTATCCTGGCGGCGACAGTTGAGAAAACTGTATAGGGACGCTAGGGGAGCCAGGTGTCAACGCTAGTTGTTCTAGGGGTCACCATCCCCCCTTTTTGCCCTTAGCATCAGGGACTCCTTTCCCTCCCTCCGTGTTGTCGACCAGCGCTTCGTGTTCTCCTACAACCAGCGTGACAGTTCCAGGACAACAGTCAATCCAAGCACTGACAGTGAGCCCTCACAGGTTCTTCTCAGGGCACCAGCTGGTTCCAAGTAGAGTTTTCATGGTCCCTGAACCTCATGCCTTCCAAGGACACGTTCCACTAAGCAATGAGATCTGGCCTCCTGGCCATTCGTCTTCCAGGGAAGCTCCTGCTTTCCCAAATGTACAGAGACATGTAATTCTATTAACACAGAGATTACACACCCTGAGACACCCAGATGTGTGAGGAATCAGGATGACTAGATACTCCCCTGTCTTTTGGCTCACCTGTAGTCTTGCACTTGTAATGCATTACCTCAACTGTGGAACTAACAGTCCCAGCATAAAGCATTACTTAAACTCGCTGAACTACAAAGTCCCAGCATACTCATTTCTTAGTTTATATCACAGAACACAACCTGATATTTGCAATGAAGCAAGCCACTGCATTACACAACTCATGCACATGTATGCTCAGCTGAGCATGCATGTGTTCTCTATGGTGGGAGAGGAGTAAGACACTGCCAGACACTTGTGGCGGTGGCTTTCCTGCCCTAAGAACAAAAGGATTTAGCATGTTGAAATGTAAGTCTCCAATCCTTTTATTCCCTGACGTCTGCCACTAGGGGAGAATAGGAATGTCCCATGTACTGTACATTAGTCAGTTTACTGAACCTGAGGAAAATATTGGATTACTCAACTGATGGGCAAAACAAAATCCCTTGTTGCATTCCAGTCTTTTTCGACTCTTTCACATGGAGCACGACCTCGGCTGTCAGGAGTGAAATCACTCAGTTTACATTATTAGCTGTCACTTTCACTAGAGCCTGGTGATAAGGATTATTGCTTCTGCGGTCAGGACATGACAATGTGCGCTTTATATATATAGCGGCTTTATGAGATTAGACACATAGCATGATACAAGCCTAGATACACACACAGGGTATTCATGTGTTAAAAGCAAACAGTGTTTATTTGCTTAAGAATTGTGGAAAATTATTGCCAGGAAGAACTTCATACTTACATTGACTTAATGTTTGCTAAAGTCTAAAGGTATTAAGAGCTCATCTACACCAAACATGACCTGTGTGCACTGCTGGATAAATCATATGGAGGACATGCATGACCACTAGCAGGGGCTAGTATATGTCTATCATTATATATCTACCATTACGACACCACAGGGCTTATCACCTTTACTACACCCCGCTATGGTGTAATAACGCAGATCCATTCATCAGGGCTCTAGATATGGATGGCAATCACTGCAGAGCTGGAAAATAATAATTCTGGAGCAACTCTGCATTCTGCTGATCCTCTGTTATTCCTTCTGGAAATGCATGAATATATTGATGAATGTGCATTACTGTTCCCTGTTATTGGGTGTTCATAAGGGGGCTACCAATAGGAACTTAACGAGGGAATGGTTTGTCTAGGTGAGATAAAGTGGACTCTTTATTTTCAAGGTAAATCTTCTTTAAAGGGAACCTGTCAGCTCGTTTTACCCCCTATCCTATCACAGCCTGTCCCTACACCTTGCTAGATCATCCCTAACCATCCCTCTCTGACCTAAAAGTGCCCTATAAAGCTTCAGAAAAATGATTTAATAACTTACGTGCAGTCTCCATCCGTAGAATAGAATGGGCGGTCTTCGGGGATCCATTCTTCCTCCCCGCTGGCTCTTCTCACGCCCCACTGGGGGTCTTCATTCCGTGTCCTCTGTTGAAATTCCTGCCTCCTCCATACATTATGACGTGCAGCCGGACGTAATTTCCGGTCCGGTGCAGTGTGGGGGCTTATCAAGTTGTACACCCACAATGCACCGGACTGGAACTGACGTACTGGTGCACGTCGTGATGTATGGAGGAGGTGGGAATTTCAACAGAGGACACGAGACACGAAATGATAACGCCCAGCGGGGCGTGAGAAGAGCAAGCAAGGAGCAAGCTCTCCCTTTTAAATGTGCCCTCTGGAATCCACTGTCTGCGTGCAACAAACTTCCCTTTATCCACAACTACTTTCTCACTAACTCTCTTAACCTTTAGGCCCTCACTGAAACCTGGATCCAGGACTCAGACACTGCTTCTCCTGCTGCTATCTCCTACGGTGGTTTACACTTCTCCCATTTCTCGAGACCTGGGAACAGACATGGTGGTGGAGTTGGCTTACTCCTGTCCCCACAATGTACTTTCCATGTCATTCCCCAGCTCCATCACTCTCATTCCCTTCTTCTGAGGTCCACACAATTAGGCTGTTCCGTCGCCTCCCCCTCAGAGTAGCAGTGGTTTACCGCCCCCCAGGTTCACCCACCCTCTTCCTCGACTACTTCTCCACATGGCTGCCGCACTTCATGTCCTCAGAATTACCAACCCTCATCCTGAGAGACTTTAACATTCCCATAAACAGCCCCAACTCCCCATCTGCATCCCAGCTTCTATATCTAAGCACTTCTCTTGGCCTCTCGCAGCTCTCAAGCTCTGAGACACACAAGGATGGTAACACCCTTGGACCTGGTCTTTACCCGACTCTGCTCTACCTCCTCCTTAGACAACTCATCTTCTTCTCTCTCTGATCACACCATTCTCTCCTTCACACTCACAAACCCTCGCCCATCACAGCATAGTCCGACCTATCACATCCAGAAATCTACAGGCTATTAAGCCTCACACATTCACAGACTCTCTTCTCTCATCAATGTCTCCAATCTCCTCATTCTCCTGCCCCAATCTGGCTGTGAATCACTACAATGATACTCTCAGAAGCACCCTGGACCAAGTAGCGCCCTTCACCCTCAGAATCTCCAAACACAGAGTAAAACAGCCCTGGCTCACATCACAAACTCGATTCCTCCAGCGATGCTCTAGGAGTGCTGAACGCCAATGGAGGAAAACTCGCTCACCAGAAAACTTTATCCATTATAAATTCATGCTAAAAACCTACAACTCTGCCCTTCACCTCACCAAACAGACCTACTTCACCAACCTGATCTCCTCACTATCCAACAACTCAAAGAAACTCTTTGACACCTTTCACTCTCTCCTCAGTCCAAAAGTGCAGGCCCCCATCACTAACCTCTGTGCTGATGATCTAGCTTCTTACTTCACAGAGAAAATAGAAAACATCAGTCAGGAAATCAGCTCCCAACCTTCAAATACTGTTACTCCCATCTGTTCCCACATTCCCTCTGGCTCACTCTCCATTTTTGACCCAGTCACAGAAGAAGTCTCCAGGCTCCTCTCGTCCTCACGTCCTACTACATGCACCACTGACCCCATTCTCTCACACCTACTCCAGACCCTCTCTCCAGTGGTCACCACTCATTTAACCACAATCTTCAATCTCTCCCTCTCTACTGGCATATTCCCCTCCTACTTCAAACACTCTATTCTTACTCGACTACTAAAGAAAACATCCCTTGACCCATTCTGCACAAATAACTACAGACCAGTCTCCAATCTCCCCTCCATCTCAAAACTCCTGGAGCGCCTGGTCTACACCCGCCTCACCCATTACCTCTCCAAACACTCTCTTTTAGATCCATTGCAGTCTGGCTTCCGCCCCTTAAGGGCCTGTCACACGCGTCAATATCGCCTGCACGATCTCGGCTGCACGTGACGTTGCAGCGATATTGACGCGTGTGACATACTGAATCAACCAGCGATAAATCGCTGGTTGATGATCGCCAGGTTTTAGAATCAGTCCTAAAACCTGGCGATTGTCGCCCGGTGGACACGCAGCATCGCTGCATGTGACACCGGGAGTAGCGATATTCCAGCTCCCAGCGCCTCTCACAAGCGCTGGGAGCTGGTATCCAAGGTACACTGCGGGTAACTAGGCAGCGCGCGCTGCCTAGATACCCGACGTGTACCTTAGTTACCAGCCTCCTCCGCTCACCCGGTGAGCGGAGGAGGCTGGTAACTAAGGTACACGTCGGGTATCTAGGCAGCGCGCGCTGCCTAGTTACCCGCAGTGTACCTTGGAGACCAGGCTGCTCCCGCTTCCAGCAGGCTGGCAGCGGGAGCAGGACATCGTGGAAACGATATTTAAATCGTTTCCATGATGTCACTGGTCAATTGATCGCTGGTGAGTCTGCCTGTGTGACAGCTCACCAGCGATCAGCCGTCAATGTTGTCAGCGATCAGATCGCTGACGACATTGACGCGTGTGACAGGACCTTTACACTCTACAGAAACTGCCCTTATCAAAGTGACCAATGACCTTCTGACAGCAAAACATAATGGTGACCACTCTCTGCTTATCCTTCTTGACCTTTATGCAGCTTTTGACACAGTTGACCACCATCTCCTACTCTCTATGCTGCACTCCATTGGCATGAAGGACACTGCTCTCTTCTGGTTCTCTTCCTATCTCTCTGATCGCTCTTTCAGTGTATCACTTGCTGGCTCCACCTCTTCCTCTCACTATTGGGGTCCCTCAGGGTTCAGTCCTTGGCCCTCTTCTCTTCTCTCTCTACACAGCCCCGATTGGACAAACCATCAGCAGATTTGGCTTCCAGTACCATCTTTATGCTGATGATACACAACTATACACTTCCTCCCCTGACCTTACTCCTGCTCTAATACAGAATACCAATGACTGTCTAACCGCAGTTTTCACTATCATGTCCGATCTCTATCTGTAACTCAACCTTTCCAAAACTGAACTTCTTCTGCTTCCACCCACTACCAACCTCCCTAAACCTGACATTTTCCCTCTCTGTGTGCAGCACCACAATAACGCCTAGTCAGCAGGCTCGCTGTGTGGTGTTATGTTTGATGCTGACCTCTCCTTCACCCCATATATACAATCTCTCACCCACTCCTGTCGCTTGCACCTGAAAAATATCTCCAGAATTCGGCCTTTCCTCACCATGGAAGCAACTAAAACCCTCACCATGGCCCTGATCCATTCCCGCCTTGACTACTGTAATTCTTTATTAGCTGGCCTCCCCCGCAGTAAGCTTTCCCCTCTCCAGTCTATCCTCAATGCAGCAGCCAGGATCACCTATCTAGCTGTTACTCAGATGTTTCTGCTCTGTGCCAGTCACTGCATTGGCTGCCCATACACTATAGAATCCTATTCAAATTGCTTGTTCTCACCCACAAAGCTATTCATGGTGCGGCACCTCCCTACCCTCATCTCTGTCTACTACCCCACCCGTCCCCTTCAATTTGAATGCGACCTCAGACTAACATCGACATTAATCCGAACCTCCCATTCTCGACTCAAAGACTTCTCTCGAGCTGCACCAATCCTCTGGAATACTCTACCCCAAGAAATTAGGCGAATCCACAACTTGCATATCTTCAGACGCTCCCTAAAAACACACCTCTTCAGGGCGGCCTATAATTCTCCCTAAGGCCATGTGCACATGTTGAGTATTTGATGAGTTTTTTACCTCAGGATTTGTAGCCAAAACCAGGAGTGGGTGATAAATAAAGTGGTGACGTGTTTCTATCATACTTTTCCTCTGATTGTTCCACTCCTGATTTTGTCTACAAATCCTGAGGTAAAAAACTCATCAAATACTTAATGTGTGCACGTGGCCTAACAGTAGTCATTTAGACATAAGATATTCATTGTTATAAGCCCCTGTATTTTGTGTTCCCATCCCGTCTTAGATTGTAAGCTCCTTCGAGCAGGGTCACCTTTATTTTTTGCCTTTTTATTGTATTTCCTACATTGATTCTATGTTCATTGTATATAACTACTGTTCTGTATTACCTACCATTCTGTATTGTATATTTTTCTTATACGTACCATTGTACTGTAAAGCTCTGCAGATTATGTTGGCGCTATACAAAAAGTTTTATTATTATTAAGGAGGGAGAATGGAGACCCGAAGAGCACCCACTCCAATCTACGGATGTAGACTGCATGTAAGTTATTAAATAATTTTTCACAAGCTTTACAGTGTAGTTTTGGGTCAGAAATGGATGGTTAGGGATGAGCTAGCAAGGTGCAGGGACAGGTAGTGGTAGGTAGGGGTCTAAAACGAGCTGACAGGCTCCCTTTAAAAGAAATCTTGCTATTTAAGCTGAGGACACCATGCTGCAGGGGTTAAAAAAAAACAAAAGTCAACTCTGCTTCTCTTATCAGTGTGTGTGCTATTGTATATGTAAACTAAAGGCTTTATCACCTGGTGATTACCATTACATGACTACTTTATGACTTGCTTGGCAGTCCAGCATGCATCCTGCTGTGATTGACACCTCACAGTCAATGTACAATCTCTATAGAAAGCCTGGTGTGGGTAGGGGCAGCTCTCCCAACTCTGCTACATGGCTAAATTTCAATACTTTGAGTCAGAACAGCTGCAGCCAGTAATTCAAACATTGTTGGATTAATAATGGCCACTTTACACACACCAACTTATCTGTCCAACTTCTGACCAACTTGCTGGCTGCAGTGAAATCATGGACATATTGTTCCATTTGTACACAGCCACAAAATGGAGCAATGTGTCCATGATTTCACTGCCACCAGCAAGTTGGTCAGAAGTTGGACAGATAAGTTGGTGTGTGTAAAGTGGCCATTATAGACTCTTTGCCTACAACACTCATTGCTGCTCTCAGATGAAGTAGCAAAAACCTACTGACAGATTCCGGATAGAGGGGTTTTCTTAACATCATAAAAGTTTAAAATTGCAAAGTATTTACAAAACAAGCAAGTTTTCAATCTGCCTTTTATTAAATTCCGCTTTGTTCTCAACAATCGGAGGCTTTTTAATTGTAGAGTTTACTGCTCAGTGTCTAGATTACCGGCCACCTCTCTGCAGTCCGTCAGCTGTGGCCGGTCTCTAACACAAGGAGCCCTTTGCTATACACTGGTGCATCTCAATGAATTAGAATATCAAAACGTTAATTTATTTCAGTAATTCAATACGTAAAGTGAAACACATATTATAGTAGAACAAATTCCTTGCAGCACACAGCTATCACCAATGTTGCATAATGCTATAAGCCATGTGGTTGAGAAAAAAGTTTAAAAACTTACGTTTTTCTGAAAAAACTCAAAATCTTATCTTTTAATTCTGAAGTTCTTAGTACAAACATTGGCCAAGGTCTGTTTGCTCGTCGACTGCGACAAAGTGACTTCAGGCACGACGAGTCCTATGCTGACACCCAAGTCCTCCTTTTCCGCTCCCCCACCTCTCAGTGGGCAGACTCCATCTATACCCTCCATCACCTGTCTACGATGAGGGTGCAATTTGCAGCAGAGTATCTGCAACTCTATGTCACATATAACGAAAAAAAACTGCACAGCACTCACAGACCAGTGTGAACTGGTGCAAGCAGGGACACAGAGATATATATATAGTAGAACAAATTCCTTGCAGCACACAGCTATCACCAATGTTGCATAATGCTATAAGCCATGTGGTTGAGAAAAAAGTTTAAAAACTTACGTTTTTCTGAAAAAAAATCTATATATATATCTCTGTGTCCCTGCTTGCACCAGTTCACACTGGTCTGTGAGTGCTGTGCAGTTTTTTTTCGTTATATGTGACATAGAGTTGCAGATACTCTGCTGCAAATTGCACCCTCATCGTAGACAGGTGATGGAGGGTATAGATGGAGTCTGCCCACTGAGAGGTGGGGGAGCGGAAAAGGAGGACTTGGGTGTCAGCATAGGACTCGTCGTGCCTGAAGTCACTTTGTCGCAGTCGACGAGCAAACAGACCTTGGCCAATGTTTGTACTAAGAACTTCAGGATTAAAAGATAAGATTTTGAGTTTTTTCAGAAAAACGTAAGTTTTTAAACTTTTTTCTCAACCACATGGCTTATAGCATTATGCAACATTGGTGATAGCTGTGTGCTGCAAGGAATTTGTTCTACTATATATATATCTCTGTGTCCCTGCTTGCACCAGTTCACACTGGTCTGTGAGTGCTGTGCAGTTTTTTTTCGTTATGTGAAACACATATTATATAGAGTCATTACACAAAGAGTGATCTATTTCAAGTGTTTATTTCTGGCAATGTTGCTCTGGCGATCTGGCAGAATCGCCCTGTCTGACACTGCAACTGCGATGTTGTAAGCAACTTCCCCATTGAGTCCAATGTTAAATTCAACCCTGGCAGCGAATGTTGCTTTCAACATCCGCTGCTGCGTTGCAGGCGATGTCTCCCGGTGTAACAGCAGCACAGCGATCTTGGCTAGCAGCCAAAAATGTGTGTGCTCCCGAGAGTTGCCGGAGATGTTGAAGCGTGTAAGGGTGTGTGCCCACAAGAAGGTTTTGCTGTGTTTGAGATCAGGTTTTGCCTTGGTTTTATGTAAATCTATGCTAATCTTATCCTGAGTTGTTGGTTTCCAGCAAAACCTATGTTATTAGGGTATGGACACACATCAGAGTGTAAAAACTGTCTGATTCTCTGATGCGAGAGTCGGATTAGTGTGATCCTAGTTTTGCTCAGTGTGGTTTGCGAGTGCTTTCCGAGAGTAATCCGTTTTTTTCCTCAGCAGCTAGTTACTGTATAATCATTTATGGCCACTTTACACGCGGCTACATTTCTAGCTTATCCACAGGTAACTTACTGGCTGCAGTGAAATCATGGAGACATAGTTCTATCTTGTTGCTGCGTACAAATGGAATAATGTCTCCATGATTTCACTGCAGCCAGTAAGTTACCTGTGGATAAGCTAGAAATGTAGCCGTGTGTAAAGTGGCCATTACAGGTGCATTTCCTACAGTTGTCTGAGCTACAGAATGGTAATGCAGCAATTAAAACTAGCATCAGACTCGGATGGTGCGAGCGTGGTCAGAGTGCAATCCGAGTTTTTTGGCAGACCCATAGACTTGCATTGGTGAGTCTCGTCCGTGACTCGCATAGAATCGCAACATGTTGCGATTGACTCACAATCCGAGAATCGGATGCGTAAAAAGCGCATGAGACTCGGAAATGTGCTCTCGGACATTACTTAACATTGGTCCAAGAACAATGCGATTTTTCCGCACAGTAAACTCGGACGCGTTTCACTGATGTGTGTCCGAGCCCTTAGGGAAAAGCTTTCACACACATTACACTGTCTCCAGAGAACAAAAACCAAACACCACAGCAAAACCTATGGATTCTAGGATTAGCTGTCCCAACACATTGGTTTTTGTTTGGTGAAGAAAGTGGAAACACCTCAGGTTTTGCTGTGTTTTATGGTGGGTTTACATGTCCTGATATCGTAACAAACGACACAGGAGCGCGCTTTTTGTGCGCGCTTTTCCCTGCATCGCATCGGAGGTTTACACAGCGCGATATCGGGATGCAACGTCCGTACGATGTCTACGCCCCCCGACGCAGGAACGACCAGTTAACATTGGAGTCAATGTGTGACGTTGCCCTACACATCGGAGTTGGGCTGTCACACAGGACGATCCTGCTCCAACCGGCATCCGATATCGGGCGGGTCGAATAGCACGCTCATTCGACCCCCGATATCGTTTTGCCATCGTTCCTGTATCGCGTTGTACGTTCAAACAGTACAACGCAGGTATGATATCGGGTCCAACTCACGAACCACGTGACTTTTGGTCGGAGTTGGACGCCGATATCGCGACGTGTAAACCCACCATTATGGTGGGGTTACACGTCCCGATATCGCCGCGATATCGGAGGCAACGCCGCGGGAGCGCGCATTTTTTGAGCGCTTTTCCCGATATCGCATCGCCGGTTTACACGCTGCGATATCGGGAAACAACGTCCCTCCGATGTGTACGCCCACCAACCCAGTAACGACCATTTAACATGGGAGTTAATGGGTGAGGTCCGAGTACGCATCGGAGTTGGGCTGTCACACGCAGCGATCCTGCTACAACAGCCATCCGATATCGGGGAGTTGAATAGCTCTGCTATTCAACTCCGATATCGTTTTGGCATCGTTCCAGGATCGCGTTGTACGCTCAAACCGTACAACGCGCGCCCGATTTCGGCTCCAACTCGCGACCCACGTGACTTTTTGTCGGAGTTGGACGCCGATATCGCGGCGTGTAAACCCACCATTAGAAAGAATGAGCATGTCAATTCTTTGCTGAACTTTTGCTAAAATGAAAACACCTGTGGCATTTCCATTTTCTGTAGAGAAAAAAAAAAGTGTGTGTGTGAAAGCTTTTCCCTGATCACATAGGTTTTGATGGAAACCAAAAACTCAGGATTAGATTAGCATAGATTTACATAAAACCAAGGCAAAACCTGATCTCAAACGCAGCAAAACCTTCCTGTGGGCACACACCCTAAAGGCCACGTCACACGCATCAATCTTATGAGCGATATTGTTAGCGATCACATGCACGCGCGATCGCTAACAATATCGCTCACATCGCTGGTGAGCTGTCAGACAGACAGACTCACCAGCGATCAATTGACCAGAAACATCGTGGAAAGGATTTAAATATCGTTTCCACGATGTCTTGACGACTGATAAAGCCAGCTCCCAGCGCCTCTCACAAGCGCTGGGAGCTGGTATCCAAGGTAAACTGCGGGTATCTAGGCAGCGCGCGCTGCCTAGATACCCGACGTGTACCTTAGTTACCAGCCTCCTCCGCTCACCGGCTGGTATCTAAGGTACACAGCGGGTAACTAGGGACCCTAGTTACCCGCTGTGTACCTTAGATACCAGCCGGTGAGCGGAGGAAGCTGGTAACTAAGGTACACGTCGGGTATCTAGGCAGCGCGCGCTGCCTAGATACCCGCAGTTTACCTTGGATACCAGCTCCCAGCGCTTGTGAGAGGCGCTGGGAGCTGTGTTATCGGTCGTCTGCCGGTGTCACACGCAGCGATGCTGCGTGTCCACCGGCCGACCAGCGACAGATTTGTGAACATGTTCACAAATCTGCGATCAAACAATCAAGCGATTTTACATTGTAAAATCACTTGATTACACGCAGCGATGCACAAACGATATCGCTTAAGCGATCAAAAAAGCAGATCGCTCAAGCGATATCGTTCATAAAATTGAAGCGTGTGACGTGGCCTTAAGGCCACGTGCACACGCTGAGTATTTGGGGAGTTTTTTACCTCAGGATTTGTAGACAAAACCAGGAGTGGAGCAATCAGAGGAAAAGTCTAATGGTGGGTTTACACACACCAATTTATCTGTTCAATCTCTGAACCAATCTCTGGTTGCAGTGAAGTCACGGATACATTGCTCCATGTTGTACACAGCCACAAAATGGAGCAATGTATCCATGATTTCACTGCAACCAGAGATTGGTTCAGAGATTGAACAGATAAATTGGTGTGTGTAAACCCACCATAAAGGCCACTTCACACACACAGATATCGGAGTCCAATATCTGAACAGATCTCTGGTTGCAGTGAAATCATGGATACATTGTTCCATTTTATGGCTGTGTACAACATGGAGCAATGTATCCATGATTTCACTGCAACTAGAGATCTGTTCAGATACTGGACTCCGATATCTGTGTGTGTGAAGTGGCCTTAATAGAAACACGTCCCCACTCCTGTATTTATCACCCACTCCTGGTTTTGGCTACAAATCCTGAGGTAAAAAACTCATCAAATACTCACTGTGTGCACGTGGCCTAATGATGAGAAGATGTAGGTTTATCAGTACAATGCCGATGAACTCGCCCGGCCGGTTACTGCAGATTCCTCACACCGTCCATATAACCAGATTTCTTGGACTTGACTGAATAACTATGATAAAGATTGAAGAGAGTTATATATAGGTCATCAGTACACTTAATAGCTGGATAAATGATAATAATCAGCTGTCATGCACTACAGGTACAGTCACCTCTCATCAGTGTGATTATACCAACATATACTGAATGAAGCCTGTTCAATGACTGTGTGCACCCATATATGAAGCCTGGGAAAAGAGCTACAAACAAGTGGGCAGAGGGGGCGGACAACTGGGTCACAACACATCCATACAGAAATGGTGACGTGTTTCTATTATGTTTCCTGCTTCGGGCCATCTATGGCTGGTACATGCCATTATGGCGGCCGTCACACGCTGCAATATCGTGAGCGATATTATAAGCGATCACGTGCACGCGCGATCGCTAACAATATCGTTCACATCGCTGGTGAGATGTCACACAGACAGACTCACCAGCGATGTGAAGCAGCGAGATCGCTGGTAACTATAGTACACATCGGGTTACTAGGCGCCGCGCGGCACTTAGTAACCCGACGTTTACCATAGATACCATCTCCCAGAATAGGCTCTGCGCTGGGAGATCGTTCATCGTGGTGTCACACACCACGATGAAGCAGATTGAACAAGCGATGGTCGCTTGATATGAGCTCCGGCTCT